>JAQQSW010001462.1:0-18070 GCA_028646575.1 Pseudocheirus occidentalis
ATATATATAGGTTTCTCCTGGGTCAGAGAATGTCACAGCCCTCTTGACCCACTGTCCAATTACAAAGTAACAAGGTGTGGCCATTCCCCCCAACCCCCCCAAAAAAACAAGCCTCCTGCCACAGGCTCCATGTGACCACATTCAGCCTATTAGGGGGCAGAGTATACTTTCAAATCAGGGAACATTCTCAGAGCCATTAAGCCTATCAAAGGGTCTAGGGGCAGGAAAGATCTTCAGATTCTCATTACATTCGGCCCCAAGATCTTTCATGCCCATTAAATAGTAATGGACATGAAATTAGCATTAACATCTGAATTAGCATTAACATCTCTTAAGTACAACATAATCCCCACAAAATAGACATCACATTGGCAAGATACATAACATAGCAAGTCATTACCAGCAATCCAAAACAAAAATGTCCAAATAAAGTTCTCATAGGGGCAGAGGGTGTCCTTCCCCCCAACACTGCCCTTGCAGGCTTCCTCCTGGCACTTTCATGTGCCGGCTCTAATGATACAAGTCCCAGTCTTAACACTGCCCCAGTCCCTGCTTCCAAGTGCTGAGGGGTGACTGGGCAACAAAACCAACAGGATGGGGTCCTTGGGGATCCATAACACTGTACTGCACTCACCATACGCACAGCCTCAGACACTTAATACTTATGTGACTTTGGGCAAGTCACTTAACCCCAATTGCCCTGCTTTCCCCCCTCCAAAAAAAAAAAAAAGAATTACTATAGATTCAGAAATATCTAAAAACTTAACTTAAAAGAACAGAATAATTTTACAACAACTCCAAGAAGAGATTGGAAGGGAAAAAGAAGGGCTTTTCCCTAAGAACCACATGAATACATGGAAGAAATGAAGCAAGAGATTAATTAATGAATAAAAGCTCTAGAGGAAAGAATCAGGAGAATAAACAGTTTAGAAGAGAAAGGAGCAAGACTTACCCCAAGTAGTGGGCTACTTGAAAATCCAAATTGACCATACAGAACTCAGTGACTGTGTCAGACCATAAGTAATATTAGAATATAGTCAGAAGATTAAAAAATAAAAGAAAACGTAAGCTACGTGCTACCAGAGCCAACTAAGATAGAACACAAGTTGAGATAATCATTGGATTCACTGAAAATCATAAAAAACAAAACACCAAAACCCTGGTGGTGACGTTTTAAGAACTCTAATTGAAAACTGGTTGGGTCTGTTAGTATCAGCGTTATTCTGCTAAAGTGAGAATAAGAAAGATCTACCATTCGTCTAAAAGGAGCCCGAGAAGAAAAGTCTCAGGAATCTCACAGCCAAAATCCAGAGCTTCCATGTTGATTAAAAAATATCTCAAGCCACCAGAAAGAATTCACATGTGAAGGACTATCAGCTAGGATCACCCAAGGACCGGCGGTGTCTTCTTTAAATGAGAGGAGATCTTAGAATACAGCATCCAGAAAGCAAAAATCCATAGACTCGTGTTCAGGAATGACTAACCCTGCAAAGCTCAGTAATAGAATTCTGCGTAGAAAGGAGGACCTTTAATGGGATTTGTTGTAGTTACTCAGTTCATTTCAGTTGTGTCCAACTCTTCATGATCTTGTTTGGGATTTTCTTGTCAGGGAGGTTAGAATGGTTTGTCATTTCCTTCTCCAGCTTGTTTTACAGATGATAAGGCTGAGGCAAACAGGGTTAGGTGACTTGCCCAGGGTCACAGCACTAGTAAGTGTCTGAGGCTGAATTTGAACTCAGGTCTTCTTCACTCTAGGCCCTGTGCTTCATTCTCTGAGATACTTAGCTGCCCCATTAACCACTATTATCCTCAAACTATTGTTGCATTTCTCTTCTTTCTTCATTGACTGGCTTTCATTATACCTTTTTCTTACCCTCTAGATTTTCCCTCAGCCTCTGGAAATGTGGTGTATAAAGCCCATCCCCCTCGTCCCAACCTCTCTTTTCCAGTCCCCTCCTTGAAAATTCCCAGATGACCGCTCAATGAGAAGATCCAGGGGTTCTCGGCTTCCTTGGCCTTTCTCAAGGTGGCCTTTAACAGGGACCATCTCCAGGTGGTTGAAATTCTGTCCTCCCTTGACTTCTGTGAAGCCATGCTCTGCTACTTCTGGCTTGTGTATGGATTTTTTGTTAGCTCCTCGGTCAGTCCGATCCTGAAATACGGACGTTCTCCGTGGCTCTCTCCAGGGCACTTTCTTCTCTCTGTGTTCTCCTTGTTGCTGTGTGTTCATTCCACACCTTCACTATCACCTATGAGCGATATCACCTATCGTCTCTCCAGTCTGACCTCTAGCCCTCCCCTTGCGCATCCTTAGCATATTTAGCATCACTTAGCTCATTTGGGTAGCTCTTAGGATTTGCAGAGCACTACCTTGTGACCTTGACACATCAGGTAATTTTCTTTTGTCTTATTCTCTCATCTGACTGGTAGGTAGTTCCCAATTTTCGCAGATGAGAATCACCAATTTCCTATTTAGAGAGTTACCAAGCACCCCAAGAGGCGGTGACTTGTCTGTGGTCACGTGGCCGGCGTGTGTCAGAGGTCAGACCCGAACTCTGGCTTTGTTGATGCCAAGGCTGGCCCTGTAGCTGTAATAAGCCATACACAAGTCATTCTAGCCGGCATTCCTAAAGCATTTTATTAGGCTTGCAAAGCACTTTGAGTGCCACCTCATTGGATCTTGGCCACCGCGCTTTGAGGTAGGGCCTATCCGTGGTAATATCTCCCCATCACAAAGGCTCAGAGAGTCACTGGTAATTGTCAGAGGTGGTGTTTGATCCTGTCAAGTCTTCCTCAGATCTGGCATTCTTTCTGCTATCCCCGTGCTGCTCTCAAATCCAGCATCAGAACCACGTTATCTGTATGCTGACCTACTGCAGTCGTATTCCCTCCTTCTTTGTGTCTCCTCTAACCCTAGGAGCAGTGCTTATTGGAGTCCTGTGGGTAAGGACAGAGCTGATCCCTTCAGGCCCCTGGTCAGTGAGTCCTTTTTACTACAGAATAAAGTAGGAGCTCTTTAGTATGGCCTGAGGTCAAATTCAGCCTGAGAGACTTACTAACTGTGTGGCCTGGGGAAAGACAACCTCTGCCTCGGATTGCTCATCTGTAAAATGGGGATAATAATAGAACCTACCTCCCAGGGTTGAGAGGATCAAATGAGGTACAGTGTTTAGCCCAGTGCTTGACTCTATACTGGGTGCTGTAGAAATGCTAGACTGTTAGCTCCATGCTCTGGCCTCAAACAGTTTTCTCCCTGTTTTCTCTCTGTCTCTCTCCCTCTTTCCTTTTCTCTTTTTCTGTCTCTCTCTCTCTCCCCCCTCTCTCCCCCTCCCTCCCTCCTTCTCTCTCTCTGCCTCTCCCTCCCTTTCTCTCTCTCTGTCTCTCTCCCATCCCTCTCTCGCTCTTCCTCCCTTCTTTTCTCCTTCCCTCCTCTCTCCACTCTCTCTCCCTCCCTCTTTTTCTCTCTCTCCCTGTCTCCTTCTCTGTCTCCCCCTCTCCTTCTTCCTCTGCCTGTCTCCTGTCTTTCCCCCGCCCTCCCCCCACCCTTCCTGTTCCATGCTTTTGCTCATAATCCCTCATCCCCCTGAACTACAATGTTTTTTAAACTGAATGCATAAGAAATGTGCTCCTGAACATCACACACAAAAGATAAATTGGTTAGACATCACTTAGCATGATTTCAAAGTCTGCTTTAGTTTTTGTAAGTTCTCATCTTACACCAGAGTAAGGGTAGGAGAATGTCTGGTGTTCTCCCTACATGCCCCCTTGTCTTTTTTCACCTCTCAGTATGTTTTTCAGTGTGCATTTCTCAACTTCCATTGTGTTTTTTTATAGAAGTCTCCTAGGAGGAAGCAGATCTCTCCTAAAAAGAGGGAGAAATCTCAAGGTCAGCCATCAAACCCAGGTAACAATAATGACTATAGTGGTTTTATTATTCTAATTTGGGAATTCCATTCTGGGAAACAAATTTAAATATTTTATTTATGGATAGGAAACCCCCCTCTGTCACTTGTGCTCATAACTCTGTGACTGTTTCCAAAGAGCCACTTTCCTCTTTCCTGAAGGGAGAAGATGACCAGGGATGATAAGACTGAGCTACTACTTTGTCTTCCCTCCTCCCCCTTCCCTAATAGTGACTTTTGGACTTTTGGGGTGAACCCTGGATTTGGAGCCAGAGGATCTGGTCCAAATCCTCTAATGCCACTGACTATCTGGGCAAATCATTTAACTTTTGCCGATATTAGTCCCCTAATCTGTAAAATGAGGGGATGGGACAACATGAACTCTGTGTTTCTGATCCAGAATACCTCTGTGGTCTTGCCCAAGTTCCTGAGCAGGCTGGTAAACTCCTCCTCCTAATTTTCCCTTCCCCCACCAAGTGTGTTATCTTAGAGGAGAATTCTTTTTTTTTGTGTGTGTGTGTGTAACTGGAGTTAAGTGACTTGCCCAAGGTCACACGGCTAGTTTTTGTGTCTAGTGTCTGAGGCCAGATTTGAACTCAGGTCCTCCTGACTCCAGGGCTGGTGCTCTGTTCACTGCACCACCTAGCCACCCCGAGAATTCTTAAAAGGATACTTAAACCTTATTTCAGTCAAAAGGTGATGTAGTGAGCCTCACCTTCCCCATTTGTAGAATGGGTATAATAACACTTGTATGCCCTATCTAACAAAGTCTCTGTAAAGAAAATGCCTTGTTAACCTCAAAGCACTATGTAAGTATCAGTGGTCACATATTGAATAAATTAAAAACAATTAGATTAAGTTTTTTTTCACATGACATAGTTTTCATACTACTAATTCTTTGGCTGTTTATTTTAAATGAAAATATGTTAGCCATTAATTAGGGACACCTCTCAATGGTGAGTTAATACATTAAGAAAATTGGACAGGCAGGGCACTGTTCTTAGATTGAAGTTAATTGTGATGGGGTTTGGGTCCCGCCCTCTGATTGTAGCCAGGAAGGATCAAATGGGAAAAAAGCAGAGTCTTTCACATGGGAGCAAAACCAGAAAAATGGCCCTGGAGCATGTCGGCAAGCAAGGTCGTGATTCTGAGAAGTAGAGCAGGGCCTTGTAGTTGGGAGCAGAGGAAGGTGTGGCCTCGCTGGACTCAGCCTCTGCATCGGCCCATCCCAGGGAACTGCCGCTGCCGCCGCTGCTGCCAACCATTGGTTTATCCGGCTTCACCTCATTTCCTAGCTCTGAACTTTCAATCCAGGGCTTTTAGGTCATTGTCTGCAAGAGAGGACCTTGTCTACAACGGGGACCTCGAATCTCACCTTGGCTCTGACGCTCATTTGACTAAAGCCTCCTTAGGCCAAAGTCTGTTTATCTGTAAAACAAAGGGGGTGCACGTTATTTCCTTGTTGCCTTTTGTTTTTACAGTACAGTAATTTATCTGTAACTACATTCTCCCTGCCCTGGACTGAGCCCTTCTATATAAAAACAACAACAAAACCCCAAAACTTTTAAAAGAGAGCCAACTGATGTGCCAGCCGCCTGTGCCGCACTGCCCCATAGTCCCCCCCACTTGTCTCTTGAGCTTAAAAGGGTAAGTTTCCTTCTCTGTTTTCCAGGACTGAGTGTGTTGTACACTACTGTAGTCACTAAGTGCATCCCCGTCCCCTTGGTTCTGTTTTCTGTGCTCCATTCCATTTCATATAAGCCCCTCCATATTTATCCCAGTTCAGGCTTTCAACGCAGAACAGATAAAGCAGCCATACAGAGGAGCAGAGTCCGACTGATAGCAGGGCTGTGAGGGTTCTCAGAGAGAAAAGGTGGAACAGGACAGTGGATTTTTCCCCTTTCTGTTGGCGTGAAATGGTTTCTGAATATCCTAGATATTTGGGGTGTGTGCCTGAAATCCGTGGCAGACTTTTGGCTCTGTTTTGAGATTCTCATTTGCTTTCCAGCATTTTGCTTCTAAATTTTTCCTCTGTGTTAGAACGAAGACTCCTTATGACTCATCTTCCTGCAATCTTCTGCATGATGCTTTTTCCAGTTCCCTGAGTTTAGTACTTTTCCCTCCTACAGTTCCCTTGTATGTACTTTGTGTGATCCTGTTTATACAAGTACATGTGTAAGCTCCTTGACGGCAGGGCCTTTCCATTTTTGGCTTTATATCTCCAACACAGAATAAGTACTTAATAAATCCTTGTTGATTAATTGGTTTCTTGGAGATAGGGACCATGGCCAGTGATGTAGGAAACTTCTAATAAGGAAACTCCTTCCAACCAGTGATCATTGACCCCTTTGCTGCCTGGAGAGATTAGTTGGCTTGTCCTCGTCCCACCATCAGGATCTGTCCAACATAAGACTTGAGCCCAGATCTTCCAGGTTTCAAGGCCAGCAGATATCCAGTATGTGACACCGCCTCTGGTGGATTCTTTGCTGCTCAGTAATCTTCCATTACATTTCCAGTTCGTTCTGCCATTCTCCATTCAATGGGCATTCATTTTTGTTTCCAGCTTTTTTATTAAAATGAAGATTGTTGCTGTAAATATGTGTATTTATATATGTCAGGCTAGCTCTAAGGCTTCTATCTCAACTCCTCCTTGTACCGATGAGTCAAGTCCCTGGTGAACCAACTAGAATCAGACAGTAGAGTCTGGCAAAAGACAGAACAGAGTATTGCAGATAACCCCTGTAGTAGCACGGTTACTACATCCCATCAGGGCTAATAATAAAGCTCATAATTCTATTGCTTCGTTGGTTAGGGATTCTCCTCCTTTGCTGTAGTTATAAAAAGTGGCTTGGTTTTTTTTTAATAATGTGATTTTTAAAAATTTAGGATCTATATCATGTGGAGCTTTTTGTATTATATGGTGTAAGGTGCTGGTTTAGAGTTTATTTCTGCCAAATTGCCTTTCAGTTTTCCTAGCAGTTTTTATTCATTAGAGGAGCCTTTCCCCAGTGGTTTGCTTTCTTGAACTCTTTGAAAATGGGGCCCTTCTCTGTTTATATTCTTTTTAAATCCTAGTCCTTGTGAGCAAGGATTGTTTCACTCTGCCTTTATAGCTACAGGGCTTGACAACAGTGCCTTACATGTATAGTAAATGCTGATTCTAGAATTAGCCTAGGGTTTAAAATAAGAAATGAATTACAGAGGGGAGCTTCATAAATATTCCATTCTTTGCCCAGTATTATCATAATTTTAGAAATATAAATATGCAAATAAGTCCAAATATATCCCAAACTAGAAAAAAGACTAAAGATAAGAAGATGGTATGGTGTTCAATGAAGCAAGAGCAAGGCAGAAAATGTTTAGGATGAAGATACACGGTTCTAGGTAGCCGTAGTCCTAAATTAACATAATATGTGGCTAATGGGATTTAGAGCTAGAAAGGACCTTGTCTGTCATCTAGTCCAATGTCTTTGTTTTTGTGATAAGTAAATTGAAGTCCAGGGGAGACTGACTTGCCCAGAACCACACAGGTCATCAGGAGCAGAGCTGGTGTTCAACCTCCAGGCTTTTGACTCCACATCCAGTGCTACGCATGTTGTGAGGAGAATGCCATGGCTTTTTTTTAAACTTTGTACTGAAATATCATCCTTTTTTTGAATCTTTGTGACTTCTCAGACTTTCTGTATGTTTAATCTCCAGAGAAGAAGAAAAGGCCTGTCAGAGACAGAGCAAAGTCACTTCCGGTCTTGTCTGCATTTGAGGATGCTCTGGTAGAATACAAGTAAGTCTGACGCTTTTTTGCTTCCACACAACAACTGTGACATTGTCTTCAATAAGAAAGCAGTCTTAATTCACCAAATCCACATTACTGAGTTAGAGACAAGGATTAAATAGAGTACAGTTCCTGCTTCCATGATGCTTACAAGTTGTGCTTCTGAGTAAGTGATAGTGGGAGATGTAGGAGTAGACAGCAACACTAAGGAAGAGTAGAGGGTGTAGTGAGAAGAAAAGGACTGGGGACAGAACCTTGGTAAACCCCCACCTTATGGGCTGGAGAAGAGTATGAAGCATCATCAGGGAATGGAGAAGGGAAGTGCTTAGAGAGAGATGAGAACTGGGAGAGCCAAGAGAAGAGAGTCTCTTCATACCGAGTGTTGGTCAACAGTGTCAGATGATGCAGAAGTCAGGGAAGAGGTGAATATGTCAAATCCAAGAGGACCTTTGAGAAAGCCAGTTCAGTAGTTATGGTGGTGGGGAGGGGAGGACAGGAATAGCCACGGAGGGCCCTTCCCACTGATTCCCTGAAGGAAACAAGATTACAGTAGAGGAAGTTTGAGGAGAGACCCTGGTGAAGGAGTCAGGACTTTTTCAAGAAGTTTTGCTCCGATGGGAGAGGAGACACAGGGCAATAGTTTGGATCATATGGGAAGATCATGGGAGACCCAAATGGAGACTTAACAATGAAATCGTGAATAATCAGTGGGTCAAAGAACAAATCATAGAAACAATGATTAATTCTGTGAAAGTAAAATGATAATGATGTAGCAATATCAGAATTTCTAGGATGTAGATAAAGCAGTCCTTGGGGGGGGAGTTTTGAAAATATATGTGTGTGTGTATACACACACACACAAATATATTCAGTTCACCATCCATTTATATAAAACCAACAGAAAGGATATTTGATCAATCTAAAATACATTCATCATTGTTGTAAAGAGAACAACTTAAACCAGTGTGTTATATCAGCATATTGTGAGTAAATAACTAAATTCCTCTCTCTTGTCCTTACAGGCAGCAAGTGGAATCTAGAATTTGCCAGAGAGCAATCGACAGATTCTATGATGCTTTTAAGGAACAGTTTATTAAAACTGTAAGTTTTATTGATGTGAAACCACCATTCCTGAACATGAGTTGTTACAAATATTTTATCTTGTTCTTTAGACCAAGGGCTAGAATCCCCCTGCTGTTCAAGCATGCCTGTGGCCTGTGGCCTATGAGAGACCTTAGAGGAGCCAGCCTTGTCATGTTCTTTGTGCATACATGTGATCGGTGTCATTCTGGAATAGTTCTAGATATTGTCCAGTTCTGGACTAGACATTGAATGTAAATGTGTTTTATCTTGTGTGCAGCTTTCAGAAGTCCAGAAATTGAAAGACTTGAAAAGGAAGAATGCCAAGGTAGGTCACTTGTGATTTGTGACACACTTTTATAAAGTAGTGTGAATAGTAGACATAATGATGAGAGAGCAGCAAACGTTTCTCCAGTGCTTTCAGAAGAGTGGAGTACTTTATGCACACTAGCTCTCATCTGCATCACAGGCCTTGGAAGCTGGTGTGCCAGACAGCAGTGAGATAGCTAGCTCAGGGTGTCTGTCCCGACTCCATTTGTCATATCACCCAGCTGCCTGAACAAATCCCCACACTTTTGCAGTGTCCACATCAGCCTTAAAGAGTTTCCTGAGACTTGGAGTCGGAAGGCCTGTGTTCAGGTTCCAGCTCCCTTTCTTGTGAGGTGTGTTGTTGCTGTTCATTCGGGTCTGACTGGGGTTTTTTTGGCAAAGATGATGTAGTGGTTTGTTGTTTCCTTTTCTGGCTCATTTTACAGATTAGTCTTCCTGACTCTAGGCCCAGCACCCTGCCTACTGTGCCACCTACCTGCCCTTCTAGGTGTGTGACCTTAGACAATCAGTATCTGTCTGGGCCCATTTAATGGGGGAAATAATGCCTGTGCTATGTATCGATAAGGAAAAAACACACATTTCCACCTAAAGGGGTATGGCATGAGAAGGGAAAGGTACGGTAAAGGTGGGGAAAGGATGAAACCCTTTCTGAAAGGGAGGAGCAAGGTGATGGCAAAAGCCACATTCTTTTCCCTAGAGAACAGCTAATCTATGAAGAGAGGAGTGTCCACTTATCTATAAAGGACCCCAGCTGCACAAGCATTTCCCTGGCCTGGCACAGACTGGCCAGTGCTAGTCTTGCCTCCCAGGGACACACAGGGCATCCAGGTTGGGGTGCAAACTACAAAATATGTCAGCAATGGGGAGGTCTGGGTGGTGTGGGGGGGCAGGTTCGTTCTTGACACATTCAGGGCATTGTGCGTGGCTTGGGTCCAATGTTTCTGGGAAATATGGCAACTCAAAAAGACAAGTTCAGGGGATCCCTTAACTGAATTTTGGTGAGCCATGTAACCCTGCTGGTTATGGGAGGGGTTGGACTAAGTCTCTGATCCTTTCCAAGAGAGCATGCTGTCTCTGCTTGGAGCAGGTAGATGGTGAAGGGGTTAGCCTGCAGGGCTTGCAGACAGGACATTCTGGGGTCAGACCAGGGCTTGGGCACTCATGAGCCTGTGACCCTAGACACACCACCCTACCTCCATTTGCCTCAATTCCCTTATCTCTAAAGTGGGGTGGTAATAGCACCTCCCTTTCAGAGTTGCTGTGAGATCTAGTAAGATTAGATTCTGCTTAGCATAGTGTAAACACTACAGCATATAGCGCTTAGTGAACACTACATACATATATATGTGAAACTCTTATAATGTTACTAGGAGTACTGAAAACTCTCCATAAACATAAGCAGTGATGGTGATGGTAATGATTACTGTATTATTTAGGTGATTTCAGAGAGCAATAAAAAAAGGAGGTGTTTGTTTGAAGCCCAGGATCAACTCATTAGGTAAGTGATTCAGAGGGTTTTAGAACTGAATGGTTTAGACCAAGGGTGGGGCACCTGCGGCCTTCTGGGTCCTCAAGAGCAGCCCTGGACTGAATCCAAACTTCACAGAACAACTCCCCCTAATAAACGGAACTTGTTCTGTAAAACTATGGAAAGAGGCTGCAGGTTCCCCACCCTTGCTTTAGACTAGTCCTTCTCTTTATAGATGAAGCATCTGATTGAGATCCAGAGAGGGGGGTCCATGGTTATAAGACCCGGCTTTATAGAGTTATCCTAGAAAAGCTTCCATCATAGGTGCCCAGCTTTGGTCCATCTTGCTCCTTTTCACTGAATCAAGAGCCCAAGGGTATCTGTTTCACAGCGAAGGTCAGGGGCTCCCATCTTGCCTCTTGACACTGTGGCTGCTCTCATCTGTAACAAAAAAGTGGGTGCTTTGGTTGGGTCTGATGCGGGTAAAGGGTATAAGGCACTGTGGGCCACTGGCTGGGCCTGCCCCGTTGGTCAGCCAGCAGACACTGGCCATTGTGAAGAACACATTAAATCATTTCTTCAGCACACATGTATTTGGGTGCTTACTGTGCCCAGGACTGTGGCAGATCCTAAAAAAGGATGAGAAGAGTTTAAATCTCTTCTTAGTTGGCTTTTAAAGCTCTTTATAAATCGGCCACTTGTTTCCAGTCCAGCTGTGCCTTGCACGTGACCCTCCAGCCCCAGGGGTTGGTGTGCTTCCCCAGGCCTGGCATGTCCTCCCTCCTCACCTGTCTCTCCTGGCTTCCCTGGCATCCTTCAGGTCTCAGCATAAGTCCCTATGAGATCACTTCTCATCTCTTCTGTGTGTCCTGTATGTATGTGGTCACTTATGTTGTCTCCCCCATTAGATTGTGAGCTCCTCAAGGGCAGAGACTAGTTTGTTTTTTTAAATCTTTCTTTGTATCCCTAGTGTTTAGCATAGTACTTGGTACTTAGCATGGTACTTGGTGCTTAGCATGGCACTTGGTGCTTAGCGTGGCACTTGGTGCGTAGCTCATATAACTACTCATATAACTACTCATATAACCCATCATTCTTGTCTTCTCTGTTGGTGCTTCTTCCAGAACACACCTTTTAAACATAGGTGTCCCTCAGGCCTCTGTCCTGGGCCCTCTTCTCCCTCCCCATTGTAGTACTTCCCTTGGGGATCTCTCAGCTCCCACAGATTTAGTTAACATCTCTATGCTGATGATTCTCAAATCTACCTGTGCTTCCCCGTCTACGCAGACTACTAATCTTGTATCTCCTCCTGCCTTTCAGACATCTCAAACTAGATAACTAGTCTAGTAGTGTGGCACTTGGTGCGTAGCGTGGTACTTGGTGCTTAGCGTGGTACTTGGTACTTAGTATGGTACTTGCTTAATAGATGCATTTTGATTAACTGATAAATTTTAGGAAGGCCAGAGCCCCAAACCATTACAGAACCTAACATATGATAGTGAGGAATAGTTGTAGACATCATCTGGCCAGATTCCCTCCTATTACAGGTGGCACTGTCTAGTGCCAACCCCAAGGACACAGCGTAAAGATTAGGTCCTAGGTCTCCTGACTCCTAATATGCTGACCTTTCTCATGGCAAAAGCTTCAGCAAGGTCCTGTTTGGAAGTTGGCCTTGAAGAGCCCACAGTTTTAGTATGAGAACATTTAACCTGGGTATATCCCAGTATTTGTCTCCTTGGACTCCAAAATATCAGTTTTGTTATAATCCAGTCATTCATTTTGAGGAGCCTAAAATCCATTTTTTTTATTGTGAATGTTCCATATCCATAATGTCCACCTTCTCTGCAGTTATTAGCAGCAATAGTGCTTTAGGGTGTTTATGATGCTTTCTGTGCAAAATGAATCATTAGGTCTATAGTCTGTGCATTGAATACTCTCATTTCATAGATGAGAAAACTAGGGGTCAGAGAGGTTCCTGGACTTCATCATCCCTCTCTCCATCCTTCTCTTTCTCTTCTGCCCTTTGTAACTCAGCTCCCCCAGGCCTCTGCAGGCCTCCATGTCCCCAAACTCAGTGACCTTTTCTCAGATCTCATTCCCCATGGCCTTTCTACAGCCTTGGGCACCAGATCATCCTCTCTTCTCCCCAGGCATTCAGGACACCCTCCTACTCATATAACCCATCATTCTTGTCTTCTCTGCTGGTGCTTCTTCCAGAACACACCTTTTAAACATAGGTGTCCCTCAGGCCTCTGTCCTGGGCCCTCTTCTCCCTCCCCATTGTAGTACTTCCCTTGGGGATCTCTCAGCTCCCACAGATTTAGTTAACATCTCTATGCTGATGATTCTCAAATCTACCTGTGCTTCCCCGTCTACGCAGACTACTAATCTTGTATCTCCTCCTGCCTTTCAGACATCTCAAACTAGATAACTAGTCTAAAACTGTCCAAAACAGAACTTATAATCTCCCTTCTACCCCACCTCCTCATTACTGTAGGAATGTATCCTCAGTCCCTCCCACTCACAATCCAAGAGGAGCCCTGGACTCCTCTCACCCTCCACATCCATTGCCATGGCCAGTTTCACTGATTTCACCTCTGCAACATCATGTTCTGGCATACCACTCCTTCTCTGCCATTGCCACCACTCTGGAGCAACCCCAGATCCCCACATGCCTGTTCTACTGCAGGAGCTGTTGAGGCCTGCCTGCCCCGGTCTGTAGTCCAGTGCGTTCTGCATTCAGCCACTGAAGCACAGATCTAGCCATGTCTCTCCCCTACTCAAACCCCCGGGGCTCTCTGGAGGCTCCAAGAGCTGTGTTTGGCATTCAGAGCCCTTCATCAGCTGGCCCCGTCTTGCCTTTCCAGTCTTCTTCCCCATCTCATGTACTCTCTGATTCAGAGACGCCCATGAACAAGACACTGCATCGGCTTTGGGCATTCCCTGAGTGCCCCTGTGCCTAGTGTCCTCCCTCCTCTGCTCTAGCTGCTGATCTCCCTGACTAAATTCCAGCTAAAATCATGTCTTTCACAGGAAACCTTTCCTAGTACCTCTTAATCATCATGTCTCCCCCCTATTCCATTTATCTGCTATTTGGTTTGCCTGCTGTCTCACCTGTTGCATTGTAAACTTCTTGAAAGTAGGCCTACCTTTTGCCTCTTTTTTTGTATTGCTGGTACTTAGCACATAGTAGGGGCTTAATGTTTACTGACTGATTTGCCTACTATCCCATACCAATAAGATCGGGATATACATTTATAGATTTTCTTAACTAGACTTAGATGCCAAAATACAGAAGCAGTTGGTATGATATATATCGTAGTCCACCCCTTCACATGTTTACTTACAAACGTTTGTAAAGCTCCTACTATGTAGAGCCCTGTGCTGGGGCAGCAGCCACGTTTTGTCCTCACCTCTGCCCCCTTGCTTTCAGTCTAGATGAGACAGCACGGGGAGGGGGGGGAGACGCAAGAGGAAGGGGGAGACCTTGCGTCGGCCACACACTGTTGTTCCACTTCATCTCCTGTTGTACTTATGGTAAGTGTCTGTTTAAGGACTAAGCCGGAGTTGAAATGTCTACAAAGAAAATATGAGGAGCTTAAAGAAAGAAAATCTTCCCTCACAGAAGCAACATGGTTTTTATCCAGTTTAAAAAAGCTCCATCATGATTATGCAGCTCTTAAAAGGAAAACCCCAAAAGAAAGAGAAAAGGTGAGTGGCGCTCGACTTCATTTTGGCTTCTCATACTTCAGGAGAATAGTTCCTTTATGTTTGACATGTTCCCAATGTCTTGGAAGAAGTTTGGGTCAGCTGGTTCGAGGTCACGTGCTGAGAACAGTGAGCATTCAGTCCTATGGAGTTTGTGCTGTTAGCCCCCTTTTACAGATGAGGAAATGGAGGCAGATCAGGAGGTGAAGTGACAAGTCAGCCCAGGGTCTCAGTGCTAGCAAGTGTCTGAGGCCGGATGTGAGCCCAGATCTTTCTAATTGCAGGCCCAGACTTCTATCCATGTCTAGGAAGGTGTCACCTAGCTGCAAAATCACCAGAGGTAACATAAATCTGTCCATTCATTACCCTCTTAAGTGATCTTAAGTATTTAGTTACTTTATTCTAAAGGAACAGAGAGAATTTAAAGTCACGCTTTATTTGAAGCTGAAGGTCTTTGATCACAGAAAACTTAAGGTAAGGCTCATCATACCTTTTATACAAATCCTGAGGTCAATTATTTTTTTTTTAATCCACTTGTTGTGTGACTTTTCACCAGAATCAGTCAACTAGCGCTGATCTAAGTGTAGCTAGAGACCTGAGTGAGATCTGGCCTCAGATACTGTGTGGCCCTGGGCAAGTCACATAATCGTGTTTGCTTCAGTTTCTCATCTGCAAAATGAGAATCATAACCCCACCTACCTCTCAGGGTTGTGAAGATCAAATAAGGTCACGATTTTAAAGCACAGGGCGAGTGCTACATAGAAATGTTAACGATGAGCATGAGCACGATGCCAGACACTGGGAATCCAAATGCTGCTGCGACTGAGACAGTCCCTGCCATGGGGCAAGACCACGTACGGGTCCAGAGAGAACAAAGGGAGGGCACAAGCAGCTGAACATCTGTGCCAAACGGCCTCAACAGGGCTTCGCTTTTCTCTGGCCCAGATGAGCATAAGTACTCGTCCGACTGAACAGAGAGCAGCCACTCTTTCCAGCAGGCTGGCATTGTCTGCGTCACTGCAGTATCTGGTCATGTCATTTTTATGACTTAGATGCGTAGGTTCAGGGGCTGTATCCCTTAAACAGAAATGCTGCTCCTTCCATCCTTGGTGCTGAGAACATCATTGCCGGGCCACTTGTTTGGTCTTCATAGGTGTGGCTTCTCCCGAGTTATTCCCACTGCCGGACATGTCATGTGGATCCCAGGAGACTGGAAACGTCTGTCTGCCTTGAAGAGTTGTGCCCTGTAGCCAGCAGCTCACCCATCTGGCTAAGTTGTACTTAGAGTAGTAGTAAATAAATTACTTAGGTCATCCAGTCATCATTTCCTCTCAACACTAGCAGATGTTATGACCAAGAAACTTCAAAGACTGTCTCTTTCACTGTGGGCACATCTGCTGTCACCCCTGGGATCCACAGCTTTCTCAGGTTCTTTCTTCATGCTAGAGCTGTTTGGGATGACCTCCAGTAAAGTTATTAGACAGTTCTAAGTTCATAGCATCTCATTATAACTTGGGCATTGTTTTATGGGAATGGTGATAATATTCTGAGACCTACATTATGGAAGAAGTTTTGCTATTTTTATATTTTAGGAAACTTGCTAAAAGCTACAGAATAATTGGTTTTAAAAAGTGAATTTTTACTATATATATAATTATATATTAGTGTATATATATATATGTATATGTATATTTATACACACACACATATATACAAATCTACTTCGTAATAAGTTAATTTTGTCTCAGCATGACTAGGAGGAAAAGAGCAAACTAGTAGCTGGCTTGATAAGCACAGTTTGTTACAGGGATAATGGCAGGACATCCTGTGTTCTTTGTGGTGCTAAATGAGTGCATGCAGCGGTATCTGTGGTTTTTTTTCCCCTCCCTTCTCTAATATTTTGCTTGTTTCTTTTAATTGTATATTTTTTTTGCCTTGGTTTTACTTTATGAAGGTGCAGTTTATTAAACAGACTGTGTGAGGAGGCTCCAAAGACCCTGTCTCTTAAAACATCGCTGTAATGTAATCTGCCAGATACCACATGGGTGTCAGGACCAGTCTGAACCAGGCCTTGGCATGTTCTGGTCATTGCAAATCATCTTTAATCTCCACAGATCACTAGCCCCGGGCTCCTGGTGCTCACAGGGGTTAAGAATGTCTAGGCTCGGGAGCTCGTCTCATTCAGCAAAGCCCTTTTAGGACATGTAACTTGCATAGAGTCGCACATTTTGTAAGGATTCCACATCCAAAGGCCGGAGCTCCTTCCCTACACCCGAGCACAAGCACCGTTAACAATGATGCTGCATTGTAAGATGTAGGTGGTGGGAGGTAAGTGCATCGACTCTCTTGTCTTGATCATTCTGACTCCACTCATTTCCATTACTTTTCCTACAATAGTATGACTTGTCCAGCCTGCCAGCTCTGCTGTTTGAAGCAAGAGACATTTCAGGAGCGGCACAACACCTGAAAAAGATCAACTGTCACCTTCAGCAGCTTGTTGACCACAAATGAGAGGGAACCTCCATATGTGTATATATATATATAAATACCTTGGAATAAACATTTTCTTGGAGATAATTAAGTTTATATATTTAACTTAGCATAATTTATTAAACTGTACTTGATTAAAGCCGAGTAATTAGTGGTTTTTATCTTGAATTACATTATTTTCTTGTTTATATCATTCATTTCCACAAGATTTTGAGTTACAAATTTTCACCCCGTCTTTCCCCTACCCACAACCCCAAAACAGCGATCCCACTGTAAAGCCCCTCCCCCAGTCTGCTCTCTCCTATGTCCTCCTCCGTTGCCCCTCTTACTTTCTGGTAGGGCAGGATGGGTCTCCCTACCCCAGTGCCTGTATATCTCAATTCCCAGTTGCATGTATTTAATAATAATTATATATATATATATATATGTATATGTATATATTTTAACATTTAATTATAGAACTTTAAATTCTAGATTCGTTCCCTTCCTCCCTGATCACCCACCCCCGCTGGAAGGACAAGCAATTCAATACAGGCTGTGCATGTGTAATTACACAGGACATCTGCACAGTGGACATATTGTGAGAGACTGATTATATGTCTCTCTTGCCTATTTCCCCCCCTCCCCCCAGTTCTATTCTCTACCCTGTACCTGTCCCTTTATAGAGAAGTGTGTGTTTCCAGCAACCCTTCCCCCCACCTGTCATCCCCATCCCCCCTACTCCTGTGTGGCAAGATACCCAGTTTAGAGTTTATGTCATTCCTTCCCTAAGCCAAATTCAATGAGAGTAAAGTTGACTCCTTCCCTTTTGCCTTCCTGTTCTTCCCCTCCATTGTAACCTTCCTTGCCTCTTCTATATGGGATGATTAACCCCATTCTGTCTCTCCCTGTCTCCTCTCATTCTAATCCTCTCCCACCTCAGAATTTCATCTTTTAAAGTATCATCCCTTCCTACTCAATTGATCCTGTGCTCTCTATGAACTCAAACACTCATATATATACATATTCATACACATATATACCCTCCTATATAGACATGTGTAGGTATATGTATATAGACATTTGTATTCCCTTCACTTATACTGAGAAGTGTTTCATAAGCTACAATTATCATTTTTCCATGTTGACATGTAAATAGTTCAACTTTGATAAGTTCCTTATGATTTCTTTCCCATGTTTACCTTCTCGTGCTTCTTGTGTCTAAATGTCAAATTTTCTGTTCAGTTCTGTTTTCTTCAGCAAGAGTACTTGAAAGTCCTCCACCTCAATGAATGACCATATTTTCCCCTGGAACATTATATTCAAATTTGCTGGGTAGGT
>JAQQSW010001463.1:0-18068 GCA_028646575.1 Pseudocheirus occidentalis
TTATGGGTATGCCTTGCAAGCATCTTTCCAAATCTCCAGGTTCTCCCTTCTGTAGCCTCCGTTCCCAGTTTTCACAGGATCCTGTGCTTTATGCCCATTCTCTCGCTAGAGAGGAATAAGGCAAATCCTCCCATCCTGGGATAGATATTTCTTCCTCTAAAGCATTCCTGCTTCCAAGTAGAGGCCTGACATTTTGTGATCCCATCTCCTTGACTGATGATTAAGCTCAATTTTGTTGGACAGTTAATTATTGGTTGTAGTCCAAGCCCATTTGCTTTATAAAACATCATATTCCAATCCCTCTGTCCTTTTAATGTAGAAGCTGCATGGTCCTGCATGACCCTTACTGTAGTTGCACAGTATTTGAATTATTTATTTCTGGCTGTTTGCAATATTTTCTCCTTGTTCTGATAATTCTATAATTTGAGTATAATATTCCTTTCAATTTGGCTCCTCTTTCAGGAGGTGATCTCTGGATTCTTTCAGTGACTATTTTACCCTCTGCTTCTAGGACCTTGGGCAGTTTTCCTTGATGATTTCTTGGAAGATGCTGTCCAGACTTTTTTTTTCATATGGCTTTCTGGTAGACCAATCATTCTTAGATTACTTCTCCTGGATCTGTTTAATATGTCAGTTGTTTTTCCAATGAGATACTTTAAAATAAAATTCTTTAGATATTGTTTGACTTATTCTTGATGCCTCATACTGTCATTGGCATCTACTTGCCCAATTCTAATTTTTAATGAATTGTTTTCTTCAGTTAGCTTTTGTACCTCCTCTTCCATTTGTACATTTTTTCCTTCAAAGGATCAATTTTTTCCAGGTAGGATTTGTATCTCCTTATTCTTTTTGTCACTTTTACATTTTTTTAAGAGGGGGAAGGCAGGACAATTGGTGTTAAGTGACTTGCCCATTTAAAGTCATACTGGTACTAAGTGTTAAATGTATGAGGCTGGATTTGAACTCAGATCCTCCTGACTCCAAGGCCAGTGCTCTATTCACTGATCCACTTAGCCACTCCAACCAATTTTACTTTTTCAGGAGTTGTTCTCTTCAGTTACTTTTTTTTCCCATTTTGTCAATTTTATTTTAAAATAATTGTTCAATTTTTCTTCTACCTCTCTAAATTTGCTTTGAAAATTCTTCTTAAACTCTTCCAATAATGCTTTTTTGTACTGTGGACCAGTTCATATACTGTTTTGTGGTTTCAGATGTGGGTATAGTGCCAAGGATGCCCTCTCCTGAATTCATATTTGAACCTTCCCTGTCCTCATAATAAATTGTGTTGTCTTTGCTTTTTCCAATCTGATTTTTACCCATTGTGATTCCCTTTTTCCTGGCTCTTAAAGTGAATTTCTGCTTCTGGGGCACAGGGGCTCCATCCCATGATTCTTGTGCTGGGAGCCAGGGGCCTCGTTACTGGCTTTGTGGGCTGCGGCCTCTGGTTCTGTCAGCTGGAAGCTATAGAATGCTTCAATTTACCTCATGCTGAGCTGGAGCTGGTTGGTCTGTGCCACAGTAGAGGCCAGTTGAGGTCTTTCTGCATTTGCCTGGGATTACACTGAAGTTCACACCATAAGGTGTGTGGGGAGGGAAGGTTTGGCAACTGGAAGTTTCCTCTTCCCTAGGATTGTGCTAGAGCACAGGCATGCTCAGCTCCTGGTAGACAGCAGTCAGCACTAGAGTCTTCCAGTTCCCCTGCCTGTGCTAAGGTATGACTCAGGTCCTAGTGATGGTGCTTGTCAGCTCCGTTCTCCCTAGGGTTCAGGATCTCCCATTGGTCTGCTGAGGTAGCACTTGCTGCGGTGCTTCCTGTCTGGCACTGGCCCCCTTTAGCCACAGCAAGAAGGGAGCTCAATCTTCTTAGCATCCTGAGCTAATAGATTTTTGTACACCTTCTGCTGGTTCCACTATTCCAGGACTTTTCCAGGGGCAATATTATCTGGGTTTTTCAAGGTTAACAAGGGTCGGGAGGATGAGAGCACTTATGGTTTACTCCACCATATTGGCTTATGGCAGTTCAAGTAGGTTTCTTCCAAACATTTAGTCTGTGGGCTGATAGCCACAGGTGTAGCTGCTTCCACTGATGGAGGCTCCACACTTCTCTCTCACCCAGCTCTGACAGACTTCCATCCTTGGATTTGGGAACCACCAATATTGTGGGTGATTCAGTTTGCAAAGTCACACTTCTGCTCTGCTATGGTCAGGTCTCTGCTGAGGCAGCCCTTGTGCTCTGCCCTCCCCCAGCCAGTGCAATAGATAATTTCCATTGACCTTCCAGGTTGCCCTGGCCTGGAAATTTGTTGAATTCTGTCTTCTAGTAGAGTCTGACAACCTAAAATTTGTTCAGATTCACTTTTTAGAAATATCTCAAAGAATTTGTGGGAAAGCTCAGGTGATTTCCTGCTTTCACTCTGCTGTCTTGGCTTTGTCTGTTTTCTCAATTTTTTTTTCAATTCTTTTGGATGCTTTCCAAATTTGTAACCATTTTTTATTTCAAAAATCTCTTCAAAACAAATTTTCTATATATTTTACTTCATTTTACATATTTCTATAGCAATTAGGGCTTTGTTATTGTTTTTGACATCCTGGAGACAACTTCAAAATAAATAGGAGTGCTTGAGAAAATGATATTTTTCTATATTCAGTGTGTAAAAACAGTTTTCTGAGATCTTCTATTTCTTTTCCTTTTGTGGAAAATTGAAAGGATGATTTTCATTAAGGTCACATTAGAAGCAGTTGCAAGTGAGTACAATAAAGATGCTCTCCAGTAGGCTGGAGTGGTTTCTGCAAAAATCCCATCACAAAGTGACACTGCTAGGGAATTTCAGCACAATACCTTGGACCTAGATAACTCCTGAAAGAGCAAAGGAGAACAAATTAAAGATGGAAAGAAGTGGTAAAGAGCCATTTTCTAAAGAATGAAGCAACTCAAGGTAGAGAATGAGAAAGAGGGGGCAGAGTCAAGATGGCAGTTGTAGAAGCAGCAAGGCTCTGCAGCTCTCCACTTAACCACCTCAAATGCCTATAAAATATGACTCTAAACAAATTTTAAAGCTCAAGAACTAAAAAAATGACAGAGTATAAAAGCTGCCACTGAAGGCAGCCTGGCAGGCAGACAGGAAGTGGTTTGTCACAGCATCCTAGAAGCCCAGACCAGCACCACATGAACCTGTGGCTGAAGCCATAGGGCCACCAGAACAAGCTGTGGCTGGAGCATGAATCACTGTAAGCTGTGGCATTTTTCAGAATTACCAACCCATAAGAAACAAGGACTAAGTGAAAGGTCAGTGGAACTTGGATAAATTTGAGGAAGAGGATGCAGCCAACTGCCCCAGGGCTATAAGCAGCTGAAGAGGTGGCCCTACAGCAGCCTCCATACAGCTACTTCAGAAATCACAGCCTGAAGATTGTAGGGGGCCAAGAAATCATTCAGAGGCTAAGTGATCTTGCCTTGAGCTGCCTGAATCAGATCATGGTCTGCTGTGGTGATCCTGAAGTGCATTTTCTGTGAGCCAAAGCTGGTGGGGGCTGCAGAAACAGTGGCCTCCTAATAGCTCCGGCAGCTGTGAAAAGCCCAGCCATTTAGGAGAGAGCTCTCCCCTCTGAAAGCAGAGTTCTATTGAACCTAAAAGTCAAGTAATTGACTGGCAATATGAGTAGGCAGAGGAAGCAATGTAAACCCAGAAATGCAAATTTAGATTCCTTTTTTGGGGACAAAAAGGATCAAAGCATGGAATGGAAGGAAGACAACACAGTCAGAACTCCCACACCAAAAGCTTCCAAGAAAAATGTAGGCTGGTTACAAGCCATAGAACAGCTTAAGAAGGATTTTGAAAACCAAATAAGAGAAGCGGAGGAAAAATTGTGAAGAGGAATTATAATTATGCAAGAAAATCATGAAAAGAGAGTCAACAAACTAACTGAAGAAAATAGCACCTTAAAAATAGATTAACTCAAATAGCAAAAGAGGCCCAAAAAGCCAATGAGGAGAAGAATGCCTTAAAAAGTCAAATTTGCCAGAAGTAAAAAGAATCTCAAAAGCATTCTGAAGAGAATAATTCCTTCAGAATTAGAGTGGAGCAAATGGAAACAAATGACTTTATGAGAAATCAAGATACTATTAAACAAATCCAAACAAATGAAAAAATAGAAGGTAATGTGAAATATTTCCTTGAAAAAAAATCACTGACCTGTAAAAGAGATCCAGGAGAGACAATTTAAATATTATTGAACTACCTGAAAGCCACGATCAAAAAAGAACCTAGAAAGCATCCTTCAAGAAATTCTCAGGGAAAATTACCCCAATATTTTAGAACCAGAGGGCAGAATAGGACTTGAAAGAATTTGCTGTACACCTCTTGCAAAAGATCCCAAAATGTAAACTCCTAGAAATGCTATTGCCACCTTCCAGAGTTCCCAGATTAAGGAGCAATTATTACAAGCTGCCAAGAAGAAACAAACTGAATATTGTTGAAACACAATCAGGATATCCCAGGATCTATCAGCTTCTACATTAAGGGACTGAAGAGCCTGGAATATGATATTCTGGAGATCAAGGGAGCTAGGATTAAAACCTAATAAGCTGAGTAGCTTATTAAATAATAAGCTACCCAGTGTTCCAGGGGAATATATGGTCATTCAATGAGGTGGTGGACTTCTAAGTATTCTAGAAGAAAAAAACAGAACTGAATAGAAATTTGACATTCACATACAAGAAGCATGAGAAGGGAAACATGGAAAAGAATTCATAAGGAACTTATCAAAGATCAACTGTTTACATGACAACATGGAAAAACAATAATTATAACTTACAAAATTTTTCTCAGTATGATGGTAGTTGAAAGGAATATAAGTGTATATACATGTATATCTACACATATGTCTATATAGGAGGGTATATAAGTATATGAATACATATGCGAGTGTGTGTATATATCTGTACTTAGACAGAAGGTGCAGGATTAATTGAATAGGATGGGATAAAGTTTTTAAAAGGTGAAATTGATAGGTGGGAGATGAATAATATGAGAGGAGATAGGGAGAGATAGAATGGGGTTAATCCTCTCATAAGAAGAGGCAAGGGATAATTGTTATAATGGAGGGGAAGAAGAGGAAGGCAAAAGGGAATGGGTCAACCTTACTCTCATTGAAGTTGGCTTAGGGAAGGAATGACTTACATTCTAAATTTGGTATCTTGGCCTACAGGAGAGCAGGGGGGAAGAGGATGAGAGGTGGGGGGATGGAGGAGGGCACATTGAGGGGGAGGGTTGTTAGAAGCACACACTTTTGTAAAGGGGCAGGGAAAGTAGAGAACAGGACTAGTGGGGGGGTAGAATAAGTAGGAGGGAAATATACAGGTAGGGAGATCCAACTTGCCCTACTGGAAAGTCAGAGGGGTGATGAGGGAGAATATAAGAGAGAGATGATTGGGGAATGATGTATACAGTGGGATCACTGTTTTGGAGGGGGTGGGTAGGAGAAAGATGGGGAGAAAATTTGTAAATCAAAACCTCATGGAAATGAATGACGTAAATTAAAAATAAACAAAAGTTAGAGAATTAGAAAGAAAATTTCATTTGTATCTGAAAAGAGCATCTCAGTAGAGGTTTTAAACTAGAGGAAAGCTGATGCCTACATATTTGGGTTCAGAATGGGAATGGGGATGGTATGGGGAGAGGCAGTGAACTCACTGAGACAGCAAAACAGATTCTTGAGAATGATTAGGTGAAGTATGTATTGCTCATGTGTTTGATTAGATGGCAATAATATTTTGAGTTACTGTGAGATATCACTATACAGGCAGAGCTAAAAGAAAAGATGCTGACTTAACTTACTAGGTTGACATAAATTATTCAACCCTATAAGCATAAAGAGCTTTGTGTTTGTTTTAATGACAATATAAAATAAACTCTCTTGAGACCAACACATATTTCTTACCAGTGTGTTTGAATTGACAAATCAAAAGATCTTACCTTCTGAAAAATGAGTGTCACTGAGAAGTAAAAATGGAATTTGGTGTTTTTGTTTACCTGATTAAAAGGATAGTACAATGAATGTTCTGGAGTTATGCACATAGAAAACTAAGTATCCTCCCTTTACAAAGGCAACATCTCACAAAGTTAGGATAAATAAAGAGATGGATATAATCACATGAAAATAACCCTATTCAAATGAAGTGTTTGTTTTATTTCCCAAAATATAACTTTATTTCTGTATCAGCAAGCATCCTATCATACCCAGGGCAGCTGCTAGCACAGGTTCTTAGATCTGCTTTACTAAAGGAAAGCAACTCAAAATGGGTTAACAATCTCTCTTTACTCAAACATATCATTTATCTAGTTCAGGGAAAAAAGTCAGCTCCCTGAACTCCAGAGAACACAAACCCAAGTTACAAGCACAAGTTAAAAACACAAGTTACAAACAGACCAAGAAACAGATCAGCATTTGGGCTTCCAACCATATGACCATCATATCCATTACCTATTGAAGTTACCAGAGAGAGAAGCATCAACATCTGGGTTTTTCAAAGCCAGGGGGCTGAATGGCTTCCCAGAGTCTCATCTGGTCAAATCATACAACTCTTCTCAAAGTGAGCCCCAGAGGAAAGCCTCACATCAGGGTGTGTATATGTAGTCTTCTCCTGGGTCAGCCCTCTTGACCCACTGTCTAATTACAAAGCAACAAGGTGTGGCCATGTAATGCCAATCCACTGTAGATTCCTGAAAGAATGCTACTGTGAACAGCTTTTAAGATTCGGATTACACAGTATTAGTGAACACTCTGTTTATTCCATTACAAATCAAGATTCAGTACAATATTCACAGTATCAACAATTCACAATATTATATACAATATTTAGAACAAGGAAAGTCTCAATATTATATCTTATTACAGAAAGTAACAAGGAACAAGAGAAGAATAACCTGGTCTCCCTAAGGGGGAAACCGGCTTAGCACTTAATGAACAAAAGAAGAAACACTTAAAGATTCAATCAATCAATTAACAAAAGGCATCATCTAGTTTCCCTAAGAGGTGGTTGATTCAAACAACAATTTACAATATACTGATCTTCCACTCATGGGGCAACCATTAACTTTAGTTTCCAAATAAAGTTCTTAGAAAACCACACAAACTTTTCACCCCTTGATTTCCAACAAACCTCAGTTTAGTCCAAGGGGTGGCCTTTTCTTCATTTTGACTCTGGGTAGTCTCTCTGATTTCCTGGATCCTCTTCCCTGGTCCCAGCTCCCTCCTGAGTCTGTCAAACAATCACCTAGAGTCAGGAAGAGAAAGCTGACAGGTTCTCGGCCAGTCCTCAGGGATGAACAGCTCCCAGGTCCTTGTACTCACCAAACATCAGTTTCATCCAAGGGGAGACCTTTTCTTCATTTTGACTCTGGGTTGTCTCTATCATTGCCTGGATCCTCTTCCCTGGTCCCATCTCCCTTCTGAATCTGCAAATAATCACCTAAATTCAGGAGCTGAAAGCTACCAGGCTCTCATCCAGTCCTCAGAGATGAACTGCTCCCAAGTCCTTGTCCAGTCCTCAGGGCAATCCTCAGCACATACTGAAGTTCACAGGATTCAGCACACCTCAAACCCTTCAGGACTTCTCTTGCCTGGAACTCAAGGATCAGCCAGGTCACAAACAAAGTCCCATCCTGTTCATGTCTTCAGTCAGCTTTACTGCAGAGCCAAATCCAAAATCTGTCTTGTCTGTCTAAAATTCTTCCTTATATACAGCACTGGCCCCCTGTCTCAGCCAACAGCCTTCTCCCAAGTCAACGGGGGAGTGTCTCAGCCAATAGCCTTCTCCCAGGCCAACAGGGGAGTGTCTCAGCCAATAGCCTTCTCCCAGGTCAACAGGAGAATTCACACCTTTTCACCAGTGGAGGAGTTCTACACTTATACCTAAGTTTCTAGGTGTTAATTAGCCCTAAGTACCTTATCTACTAAGCCCTAAGTATCTGATCTACTTAGCCCTAAATATCTAATACATAGATTACTGTTACAGGCCATTGCCCCCCAAAAAACAAGCTTCTCACCACTGGCTCCACATGAACATTCTCGGAGCCACTTAGGCAAAGGGGCTAGGGGCAGGAAAGAGCTTCAGATTCCCATTACAATTTCTTTACTTAGTTACATGAGTATTTTGATGGATTTGTGATTTTATCATGTATGTAATCTCTTCAGCAATGCAGATCTCAACTACTCCATAATCATTCATTCTCTGTGACTTTTTTCCATATCCTCTTAGACATCTTCTATAGGGATGTCACTCAAAGTGATCAAGGCGTCCTCCTCATTCTCTTGATATTTATTCAGATCTCTCCAGCATGAGTTGTCTATCACTTATTGTTTGCTCAATGACCAATTAGCTCATATTCTTCTTCCTGCCTCCAGCCCCACTCATACCTGTCTTTGATAACACTAGATAAGACCCAAAATAAAATAAAGGGAGTAGTATTGATAATTGAAGGAGCTTGAAAACTCTCCCTTGCTTCTGGTGCAGAAGGAAAGTAAGAAAAAGGATTGAATGAGAGAAGAGATTCATATGAGTCACATTAAATATTCTTTACAAAGGTGGCTCTGTGTTTCTGGGGTCTCTAATGGTCAGTTCCAATATCTTTAATGTGGTTGGAGATATGTACTGATTAAAACTTTGAGTAGGAAGAGGAGAAATAAGAGGGGCCTTCTTAGCTCCTGGCATATTTGAGGAGATAAATCAGGAAGTGACACGGTGTATGCTACACACGGACTCTCATCAAAACAATGAAGACAAAGTATGTACCCATTTTCTGTGTATTCCTTGCTTTGGATGTATCTTGTTATGCCCTCACTTTATGTGCCCAGTGTCCTCCTACTCTCTCTTTCATCTTATCTCAAAACTTTTTAGGAAAGTATATTACATCAATCACCTTGACCTCAATGTGAACTTAATTAAACATGTGACATTCCCAGACACTTTTATATTTTATGTCTTAGCTTTACACAGAATATTACAAGAAAAAAAGGTGTCATTAAACAAGAATATGGATAGTATGTAGAGGGGATACATTTCGGGTGTCTTTGAAATCATTCCTTATGTGGAGCTATGAATTCCACTTATTTGTCTGATCATATTGAAATAGCCAGGAACTGGTTGGGCTGTGGAATCAGGATGGGAGTCAGGAGATTGGCTGGGAGACAGTTGGGTGAGGCTTTGTGGAATTGAAAATTGGCAGGCTTGGTGGGCTTGAGGATTGTTTGCATCTGGGTAGTGGTAGGTTTGGTGATCAGTTATGCTGAATAACAACCCACTTGGGGTAGGATGGTATATAAAAGCCTGCACTTCCTGTGTTGGGGACTGCTCTCTCTCTAATCAGCCCTGAGACAGCCCAGCTGACAAATTTCAACACTATTAAAGCTCCTCAAAACGTTTTTATTCAGACTCTGTGGTCACTCTGTTAAAACTTGCCATTTCAATATATGTGTGTGTGTGCATGTATGTATGCATGCATACATACACATGTGCACATATATGTGCATGTGTATATGTATGCATTTGTGTGCAAATATACACATGTATATAGACACGTTCACATATATGCATATGTACACTCGTGTTTGTTGTATATATACATGCATGTATATATACATATACATACATACATATCTATGTCTCTATGTATCTATATCTACATATCTATATCTATATATCTCTCTATATATGTAAGCCAAGTATTAAAATATGAAAAATTCAAATTTCCCTGGAAAGATGGCTTTTGCCAGTGTACCCATTTACCCCCGTCTCCTGAATTTCTCATTCCAAACACACTATCCCCATGGTTCAAGGCTGCTATAGGCATTCAATTCAATTCTTATTGTCTTGAACTTAAATTTTAAAAGGCTCCAAGCTGGATTTTCTACAATCTACTCTCTAGAGAGATGTTTGTAATAATAGGGGCAGCTGGCATCTACATAGTACTTTTATATTCATCTCATTTAATATCAAAGATGTGAAGCAAATATTCTCACTTTACAGAGAAGGAATCTGAGCTCTAGAGATTAGAGGAGACCTAAAAATAGTAAACATCTGAGACCAATATTTACCTCAACTTCAATGGAATTTTGGAGTTTCTGCGTTGTGCTACTCCATTAGGAGTTGAAACTGATAAAAACCCATGAATACTTTGCCTATATGGAGAGAAGTGTGATATAACTCCTTGAAATGATGTCAGATAAGTGAGTAGAGGTGTGTATTAGAAGAAATATAAAAATTAATAATTCTTCCTGCAACATAAGGAGGATAGAACCTGCCAATTAAAAATGACAGTTACCAAAAGGTTTTTGAAAATACATAAAGAGGCTTCTTTTCACAAATGTGCTTCCCTGTCATTGTGCTCAACAACTTGGAACCTTTGGTTCCTGACTGGGATGAGTTTTGGAAAGTTAGACCACATTGGCTTTTTAATTCCCAGATCAAGAATCAAATACGGGCAATGTAGAGAAAGCACATAATAGGGATTAAGCAACCAACCAGATTAGAGTTAGCTATTGAAAAGAGAACATTTTAAAGACTATTCCTTTGAAATCTGGTTTCCTTTTATGCTTATCAAAGTCTTTAAGTAGGATCAAAGAGGTTTTTTGAGGTGAAATTTTATTGAGGTGAAATTCAGTTCTTCCCATAGATCATTTAAGCTGATGCCCTCCCAAGATGCCCCTTTCCATTATGCTTTTGGAAGAATCTGAAGGAACATGAATTGTTACTTCTTGGCCATCCTTACTTCCACCTCCAACTTTTCTCTTGTCCTCCACAAGAGTTGTGTTTAACAGTAGTAAATATTCTTACAATAAATAGAAAATGTTACTGCCTTGAAGATGCCATATTCCACGCAGGAGGTGCCAAAACAATAAGCCCACAACACTCCCAAGTGCAGCCTTAACCACATTTTATTTATTTTATTAAATATTAAAAATATTTTTTTTACCTGGGCAGCTAAGTGGTGTAGTAGTGGATATAATGTGGGGCCTCAAGTCAACATGACTCATCTTCCTGAGTTCAAGTCTGATCTCAGACATTTGCTATCTGTGTGACTCTGGGAAAATAATTTAATGCTGTTTGCCTAAGTTTCTTCAAATGTAAAAATGATCTGGAGAAGGAAATGGCAAACCACTGCTGTATCTTTGCCAAGAAGATCTCAAATGGGATCACAAAGAGTCAGTCATGAAAGAAATGACTGAACAGCAATGAGAAAATGGCATCTCTAGGACATATTTTAATACATGACATTCTAAATCAATATGGGATCCACATGAATCCTTATCTAGAGTTGAATCTGAAAACATTGTTCTAGATTCCCATTTAATCCTTAATCTCTAGGCCTAAGTCTGGGGAAAAGATGTCTATAAAATGATATTTCAGCAAAAATGACAACTTTGGGGATTGAATTACCACACTGTGGCCTTATCAATATAATTAGAATGAAGCATAGACATGAGGTATGTTGGAATGGAGGAATGAAACAACCTTTTTGTTATTATTATTTTAATAGGTATACAAGGTTGACGGCCTCCAAAATGCCTTCCTTACTCACGAAATTGTTGCCTGGAAATCTTCTCTTTTGCTCTTTATCCCTTTAACTTATGACTAATTCCTATAGATCATTGACACATTTGGGAATAGTAACATTTTTACTATTGTAAGTAAAACACATCAATTTTACTGTGCCTGTATGAAAAATGAATATGAAGAATGGAGAAAATCATGGGGAGACATAAGAAGTGATGAAAAATGAAATATGAAAAGTACAATTTCTGCAACAATGGAAACGGAAGGAGTAGCAAAAAAATGAATCTCAACAAAATACAATCATAATGACCGAACTTGGTCTTGAAGAAAAAAAAAGTGTCTTGTTCCCTTCAATATAGACATGCAGGCTGTAGGTATAGAACACTACAAATTAGTTTCAGATGATTTGTTGTTTATTTTGCTGAACAACTGATTGGCTTACTTGTTGTTGTTGTTTCACCATTTAAAAAGCACATACTCATAATACAGGAGTTAATCTGACCATGACAATGTTTTGAGGGAGGTTGACAGCTACCGTTTTCATTTGACAAAAGAAATCACATCAAGGTTTGTAAGGTCCAGATTACACTGCATTCTGACTCCTAAGCCAATATTCTTTTCACTAACTGATGTTTTGAGGTGATTCTACTGGCCTCCTGATGAGAAGAATTTCTGGATTAGGATGGGGTGGGACAGGGTCAGTGATCTTGCAGTTTCTCTCAAACTCCAAGATATTATAATTCTTTATTAATTTCATGGTTATATGGCTCAGTAGAATACACCTTTGATTTGCAACTTAGCTTAGGTAATTAGAACTATCTTCTAATTCTGTAATTGCTCCTTGTTTGATGTATGATATTTTTCAAGTATCTTAACTTCTTAAATGTACAACAGTGCTTCACAGTGTCAGACTTTCCCCACAGCTGTATGAAGGTTATAGAATTCAGAGTTGGAATAGACTTTGAGTTTCTTTAGCCAAAATTCCCATTTTTATAGGGAGGAAACTGATGACTAGGGTGATACAGTGACTTTTTTAAAAGTCATGCAGATACAGTAGGTAGAAGAATTAGGATGCAACACCTCATCTCTGCCTCAAATTCCACTATAAAACTTTAACAACTAAGGAGAAGCGCTATTGTAAAGTGAAAAACAAATGTTGGATTTGTAGCCAAGAAAACTTGGGCTCAAATACTTTTTCCTAATACTCATTACATATGTGATTTTGGGCAAATTATTTAACCTCTCTTAGACTTAGTTTTCCCATCTATATAATACAATTATGTAGTTACATTATGTCTATGTAATAATAACTATAACATCTGCCTCACATGGTTATGGCAAGGTTTTGATGAATGTGTGTATTATGTATATATATATATATATATATATATATATATATATATATATATAATACACACATATATCTGTGTATACACACACACACATATATATAACATGATGTGCAATTAAAGGGCTGTATAAATGGCATTATCAATATTAGAACATGTTTGGAAATTTAAATTGCTATACAATGATGATGATGATGATGATGATGATGATAGCAGGAAAAATTATGACAGCAACAACAGAATTGCCAAGAGATCAAGGCTGCAAATATTATGTGCTTCCAGTTATTAGACCATGGCACTTTCTTGTATATGAAGGCATTCAGTTACACTTCAATATATTCATATATACATCCTATTTGTTGGGAGGTGGTATGATATAATTTGATATACTTTCAGTCATCTTGCTGCCCTAAGGTGAAATATATTCAGGGGTAATTATTGTAGTTAGCAGTAAATTTTTGGGTAGATGATACAACTTTGGCCTAAAGAAAAAACCAAGTGGGCTCTCCAAATGTATAGCTTGAGTAGATAATCCTAGAGGCCCCAAATCATCATGCAATTTAGATATAGAAGAGAATTCATTTTCTCAAACTAGGATATGAGAGATTTTTCCCTCTCTTCCTCCAGTTTGCCCTTCCCAATCTCAGAAAAGAATTCTATCAGTTGTGCCAGTGATGGCTTCATTTTGAACTTTATATCTTTTTAAAAAATTGCTGACATATTTTTACTTAGTGATAGAATTCAAACAAGTTTTTCATGTTCCCCTGAACTTATTTTTTTCTTTACATTCCTTCCTCTTCCTTTCTCTCCATTTAAATGCTAGCCTTTGGGGGATGGATGGAACAAAAGAAAACATGAAAATAAATACAACATTTCCTGAAGACTAATGAACAAAATAACTATAAAATAATAGAAAAAAAGCCCTACCATTGTCACTGAATAAAAATATACATTGTAACTTGAATACACACAAATTACCATTTAAAGTGGCCTCATTTAAATATTACAACAAAGATATGCTCTCTGGGAGCTAAAAATGTCTAGGAGGCTTCTGGGCCTTCATTTTGTTCTTACAATGTTGGACATGTTACTTTCTCTGTGAAATATACTAAAGTTGAATAGAAATGAATCCCATTAGTATTTAAATAAAACTATTAATTTATGTTGTTATTTATTGGCCAATTATATTAGAAATTACAGTGTTTATCTGAGGACAATAAGCTCCCCAAGAGCTATAATTTTGTCTGCAGTGGGTAGGAGACAGATACAATCAATGAGCACAGCAGCACTCAGGATTAGCATTTCCCCCTGCCATCCAGGAGGCTAAATATATCTCATTGTGTAACTAAGGAATCAGAAAGTGCAAACCTACAAATTTTCAAATTTTACAATTGAGTCTTGGTGACTGAGACCAATGGTGAATACTTGCCTCTTCTTATTTCTTCTCCCTTACTCTTTGGACATGTATTGTATACTCCAGCTTTGAGTTTCTAAGATCTGAGTGGGGCTATGTTATGCAATCATGTCTTTTTTTAAACAAAACATGTATCTTCATTTATTCTTCACTCATGGGGTGGAGATGCTTTAAGGTATTCACCTATTTCAGAGGGGACTTTGTTTATATAATCCACTATGGTTAGGTGTAATGCCAAGCAAAGGCAACTTCCAAGGTTCGGATTACCAGCATAGCAAACCTCAGTTATTCAGCCAGCATTCACAGAACAGGGAAAAATCAAATAGAGTATAACTCATTCATTTTACAAGTAAATTCTTAATTCAGTCCAGGTACTACTCCACCCCTAGAAGGTACATGCTTTTAGTCAAAGTCTCTTCTCAAATGGAGATCAGACTACTCTACCCCTAGGCAGTACATTCTTTTAGTCAGTGAAAGTCTTTTCTCAAAAGGAGAGAGTTCTTCTCAAATGGAGATCAATTTCCAATCATAAACAAAGTACATTCACAAAAAGGCCAAAGGTTTCCCATCCTTGCACTCAAAGTAATTACAATACCATCCATTAACAACAAACACTTTCTCAAAAGGGAGCAGGAGAGCACAAAAGGCCATCCACCCTTAAACCATAGCAAGGTCAAGATAACATCTCAGCATGGAAAGGCCAAGGAAGAGCTCTTCCTTCATCTTCACTTGAGGCAAGCCCTCAGCAATCTCAGTTCCTGGGGAGACAAGGCTCAACAAAGCCAGTGTCCTCATCAAGTCACATCCTGCCTGTAGAACAGTCCCAGAGCTCCTGAAAGTATCAGCAAGGCCCCCTTCCAGGATATCTGTGAACATACAACAAGAAAGTCCTTCTTCAGGGCTTTTGCACCAACAGCCAGGTTTCAAGACCTCTACAACAGCAGACTGTCAACCATCAGGTGAATCTGGATAAACAACATCAAAACAGACAGACAAAATATGAGCATCATAGCCATGCCCAGTTTTTAAGACTTGCAAAATGACTTGCATAGTTTATCTTATGTTATTTGCACAACTGCCATGTGAAATACATGCTATGGTTATCCTTACTTTACAGTTGAGAAAACAAGTTAAAAGAGGTTAACTCATCTGCCCAGAATCATGCATCTAGTAAATGTGTGAGGCAAGATTTAAACCTAGGTCTTTCTGCCTCCAAGTTTAGTATTCTGCCATGGATGTTGCTTAGTTGCCTAAAGATGAAAACACACACACACACACATACACAGATACACACATACATGCATACATACACACATAAAATATATGTATACGCACATACACATGTATGCATACATACATACATGTCTATATAGGAGGGTATACATGCATATAAATACATATGTGAGTGTGTGTTTATATGTGTACAGGTATACATAGACAGAGGGCATAGGATCAATTGAATTGGAAGTGATGATATTTAAAAGCTGAAATTGAGAGGTGAGAGAGCAATATAACGAGAGGAAATGGGGAGAGACAGAATGGTTAAATTATTTCATATTGAAGAGCAAGGGATAACTGTTACAATGGAGGGGAACAACAGGAAGGCAAAATGGAATGGGTCAACCTTATTCTCACTGAATTTGGCTTATAGAGGGAATGACATACATTCTCAATTGGGTATCTTCACCTATAAGAGGTTAGGAAGGGGATGTGAGGGGGAATGTTGGAGGGGAGGGCATATTTCAGGAAGGGAAGTTAGAAGCGCATACTTTTTAAAAGGACAGAGACAAAGTAGAGAGCAGAACAAGGAGCAGGGCAGATAGGGTAGATGGAAATATAGTCAGTATTTCATAATATATCCACTATGGAAATGTTTTACATAACTACACATGTACAACCTATATTGAATTGCTTATCTTCCCAGAAAGGACAGGTGATGAGGGAGGGAGGGAAAGAATCTGGAATTTAATATTTTAAAATCAAATTTTTAGGAAAGTATTATTATTATTATTATTACTATTTTGATGCACCTGGGAAATAGGCTATATAAGCACTGGGTTAGGGTGATCCATTTTGCCCTACCTGGAAGCCAGAAGGGTGATGGGTGAGGATATAGGAGAGAGCATATTTGGGGAGGGGTTATACAGTGGGATTGCTGTTTTGGGGTGGTGGGTAGGGGAAATACAGGGAAAATATTTGTGAATCAAAATCTTGTGGAAATTAATGATGTAAACTAAAAATAAAAACAAAAGGGGGCAGAGATAAGATGGTGCAAAGGAAGAATAACTTTTCCAAGATCTTCCAAGAATTCTGTTGCTCAATGATTAAAAGTGAATTTGAATTCAAATAAAGGATTTCCTGAATTTCCTTATGAAAAAGCCAGAGCTCAATGGAAAGTTTGATCTCCACTTACAAGACTCAAGAAAGACATAAAAAGGTAAACAAGGAAAACACACACTCTTACATACACATACACACACGGAGGCACACACATGCACATAACTTGGGAGTCAATAAAGCAAAGTGTTTACATCCCTAAATGAGAAGCTCATAGCTGTCAATATTGAAATTTGTATAAGTATTGCAATATTTAAAAGGGATGTACATAGATAGAGGGTGTGGGTATTAGTGAACTAATTTTAAGATAAAAAAATCTATTATGGGGAAGAAAGGGATTGTAATAGGAGAAAAGGAAGGGTTTATGCCACAAGAAGAGGCATAAAAACATACTAAAGCAGAGGGGAAGGAAGGAAGGAGATGGGCATCATATGATCATTATTCTCATTGGTTCTGAGTTAAAAAGGGATTAATATAAACAGTTAAGATTAGATTCTAACATGAAAAGACACAAAAACTCATAGCAATAGAGGGAAAAGAGCGAGTATTGTATGAAATTTGCTAGCATTGGTTGGGGTTCAAGGAGGGAATAACATACTCTGTTAAGAATAAAAATTTATTGTGCCTTATAGTGAGTAGGAGGGATAAGGTGAGGGTGTAATAAGGAGAAGGTTGGTTAGAAGGGAGGGAAAGAGCAGTAAGGGGAAAGGGTAGGTAAAGAGGGGAAAGACAGGGAGGGAATACTGAGGGAGACAGTGGTCAAAAGAAAAACTCTTAAGGAGGGGAAAGGAAAAGAAAGATACAAAGATATATACAGAGAGGGAATAGGATGAAGGGAAAGTCACAGATAGTAATCATAACTTTTGTAATGGTAATCAATTTGTTGGATATTGAGGGCTAATTATGGAAGGTGAGAGCTCTGTATGGAAGGTGTGAGCCTTGTCTGGAAGGTGTGAACCTTGTCTGGAAGGTGTGAATTCCCCTGTTGTCTGGAAGGTGTGAATTCCCCTGTTGACCTGGAAGAATGTCATTGGCTGAGACATTCACCTGTTCACTTGGGAGAAGGCCAGTGTTTATAAGCAGGAGAATTTTGAGGAAACAGACAGATTTTGGATTTGGCTCCTCAGTGGCTGACTGAAGACATGAACAGGATGGGACTTTGTTTGTGGGTGGCCTGGCTGATCCTTGAGTTCCAGGCAAGAGAAGTCCTGAAGGGTTTGAGGTGTGCTGAACCTTGTGAACTTCAGTGTGTGCCGGGAATTGCCTTGAGGACTGGATGAGAACCTGTAAGCTTTCAGCTCCTGAAACTAGGTGATTGTCTGGCAGATTCAGGAGGGAGCTGGGACCAGGAAAGGGGATCCAGGGAATCAGGGAGACCACCTACAGTAAAAATGAAGAAAGGGCTTCCCATTGG
>JAQQSW010001464.1:0-18065 GCA_028646575.1 Pseudocheirus occidentalis
ACAAAAAAGGATTCTAGAGTTTTATTGCTATTCTTATTTTGCTTCCTTTTCCTCATGTTGGCCAGTCAATTAATTGGTTGTTTTTTTTTTTTTTAGCTCTATGAAACTCTGCTTCCGGGGGGAAAGCTCTGTTCCAAATCGCTGGGGTTTTCCCAGCTGCTGGAGCTATTAGGGGGGTATTGCAAGTCCCCCCAGCTTTGGCTTGCTGAAAGCACACCCCAGGACCACCACCCAAGACCACGTTCCAGATCCAGGCTGCTCAACGCAAGAGCACTTGGCCCTGATCATACGATTCAGCCCCCCTGTGGAGTCTGCAGACTAGGGGCTCTTAAGCAGCCTGGTGGGGGCCGCTGCCAGTTCCAGCAGTTCCCTTCTCCCACTGCTTCCTTGCCCCGGGGGCAGATTGGCCAAACTGCTTTTCTTCCCCCAAATTAATTTTCAGAATTTCACTTTCACTAACAGTCTCTGACCCTGGTTTGCAGGATTTCAAGATCACCTCAGACAGGTGCTTTAGATCTTCTCTCAAGTAGACTCAAACTGCAGCTTGGGAGACTCAGCTCCTCCTGGCCGCCCTGGGGCCTGGCCTGGATGTGGGTATGGTTTGGGGCTGGGCCTGTCTCTGCTCCTGGCCATTGTGATGAGCCCCTGCTGCCAAGCTGCCTTCAGTGAGATGTGTTTTCTGTATTTTTGTGAGTCTGAGAGTCCTAGACTTTGTCTGGGCTCATAATTTTGTGGGTGTTTAGGGTGGCTATGTGGGAGCTGCGGGACCTTGCTGATTCTACACCACAGTCTTGGCTCCACCCCTTGTATCATTCTTTATGACAAAAAAAAATGAATGTTTTACATCAATATGCCATAATCTGGGCATTTGGTAACCATTGCACAAAATCTCATTTCAATCTCTTTCTTACATAAATAATGAAAAGAGATTGCTTATTGTTACTGTTTTCTAGGAACTATAAACAAGGTAATAGAATCTTTATTGTGAAGGGTATGAATAATTTGGTAAATTTTATTTCATGATTCATGATTATTTTCCAAAATTGTTGCATTAATTCACAACTCCATCAGCAAATTACCAAACCTGTCTTCCCACAGCTCTTCCAACACTGTTTCCCCATGTTTTCCATTGTATAGGTATGACGTATAAGCTCGGAATTATTTTAACTTGCTTTTTCTGATTATCAATGATTTGAACACCTTTTCAGGTATTTTGCATTGATATAATTTTCTATCTTTTTAAAACATGTTTGACTATTTATCTAGTGAACAATTATACTTAATCTTACCAATCTTCAGTTTTAATTGACTTTAGATATTAGATTTTTCTCAGTTTTTAATGCAAAAAACTTCCCTCAATCCATATTTTCTTATATACTCAAAATTCATTTGTTTTTTATAATCTCCTCTAGCTTATGTATCTTTATGAATTCTTCCCACATTAAAAATAGTGAGTGTTTATTTATATATCTATATCTATATCTATAACTTTAAATTTTCTTCTAATTTCTTAATGTTGTGACTTTTTAATATTTAGATCATTTATTTGGAATTTATTTTGGTACATAGGTGCTGGTCTAGACCTATTTTCTGTTAAACTGCTTCCCTGTTTTCCCAGAGCCCTTTTTCCAAGAGTATGGGTTCTGGGCCTTAACAAATAATTACCTTCATGGCTGTGTTTTTGATTATCCCCATTTCATCTCCATTGTTTAGCTGTCTTTTTACCTTGGAACATTTTCTAAAGTATGGAGTTTTCTCCCATTAGTGAGTTCCTCCCAGGGCTTTTATTTTGGTATTTCCTCTTATATAGAAGGGGATCCTTATCCTAATTCCCCCTGATACTGATGAATCAAGTTCCCAGAGGCTGGGCTAGTAACATCTCTTCTGCCTCCATATGATTCTAGGGGAATACCTGACGGGTTTCTTTCTTTCTCTAATGCAGCAGTTCTCAACCTGTGGGTTATGTTAAAATTGTAACAATGAAAATATATCCTGCGTATCAGATATTTACATTATGATTCATAAAAGCAGCAAAATTACAGTTATGAAGTAGCAACGAAAATAATTTTATGGTTGGGGGGGGGTCACCACAGCATGAGAAACTGTATTAAAGGGTTGCGACATTAGGAAGGTTGAGAACCACTGCTCTAATGATATAGTCTTGAGTCCTTATTCCAGTGTGTTGTCCTCCTTATTAACCAACAGTTACAACTAATATCTACCTTATATCATCACAACATGCTAGTATTAGCACCCTGATTTCATTTAACTAATTAACATGAATTAGCTTTTACAAAAAGGTATTTACAAAGAAGAAATAGCAAGAATAAAATCATAAAAGTAGAGTGGTGGAGTGTTGTGTGGCCATCCCCTACATATAGAAAGGTTGTCTTAGTCTAACTTGCAAGGGGCCAGAATAAATACATTTCTAGAGTCTCTTCCCCCTGCCTTTCTTCCAGGGAGACTTTGGTTCCTGCCTAGATGGGAAACAGGAGGTTGGAGCCAGAAGCTGTTCTGCTTTATTCAGAGCAAGGGGTATCAGGCCAGAATTAAATCTATCTGATCCCTGAAATATTATTAGTCTTGAGCAAAGGAATCAAACAGATATAAATGGATTACTGCAGGTGACATATTGACTTAGAAAACCATAAATTAACATTGTGTTGTAATGTACTTTCATTTGTTCTGCTAAACATTTCCTATTTACGTTTTAATTTGGTTTGGGTTATGCTCAGGAGTTTTGAAGGACTCTTGCTGCCTTCAGGCCATGAAATCACTATTTCTTAACAGGAAAGGAATACACTAAGCTCTAGACTTGAAGTCCTGATTTCCCCCTAAATACTAATTCCGTAGTGAACTCACATGGCAAATAAGAGACACGTTGATCCAAGTTGATAGCAAAACAGAAACCAGAGAATGTTTCTTTATCTTTTCTCTTTTTCTCCTTCCTTCTATCTCTTCCTCTCCCTCCCTGTCTTGTTCTCTCCCTCTTTCTCTCTCTTTCCTTCTCCCCTTATCTCTCCTCCACCCTCTTTCTTCACTCTCCCCATTTACTTTTTTATATTTATACAATGGCAATATGGCATATTGGGAGTGAGGTAACTCATCCAAGAGGGAGAGGCCTAGATCTCGACCAAAAGGAAATTTCCTGAGGTCTTGTGTAAAGCTAGGAATGAGGACCTGATTGAAATTCTCCATGTAGGCTTCTTCTCAAAGTCCTTTTATAGCCCTGAAGAGAGGTTAGAATCCTGTGATTCTTCTCTCTCCATGCTGGATGCTGGAAGAGACTGAAGGGACTAGATCTTTCTCACTTTCACCAACTTCGCTCAGCCCCTAATGCAGGTACAGGACACTGATCTTGACTATTAAGAAGTGTCTCAAAGCAATGGGCTTTAGGGCTTGTGTTACATGAAATATCCCTACCATTGGGAGTATATTCTTCCCTATAGTATCTCAACCCCTAGGCAGAATAGGTTCAAACTCTAAAAAGCTGCCTCCTACAGATTCACTTCTGAATGTGACATGGCTGAAGGCTCATTGGACACAGAATGCTGTCTTTGGGGTTCATTCATTGTTGGGCTGAGTCCTCATCCCATCTTAAGAATATTTTGGTAGAAAAGGTGTGATTGCCCACAAAATCTGCACTGGATTCTTGACTCTGGACTTCTGCTGCTCTTGTGACCTTTTGTAGCTCAAAAGGTCCCAAATTAGTTTATTCCATTTCTGATACTCCTTCATCTATGGCAGGAAAGAATGCACCTGGGACAGACCAATATCAGGACCACATTTCATGTTGACCTAGCTGGACAGAGTGAACTTCTGTTCTGATGGAACTACCTTTCTCAGCAATACTAGAGCCCATGTGATTGTGCTCATGTTAGAATGGTGTTGGATAATCTTGGTCCAGGTTCTCTTCTCTCTGGAGGTCTGCAATAACTGGTCTTCTTCACTTATCAGTAGGGAAGGAAAAAAATGACTGTTGCCCCAAGGGATTCTTTTGTATAAACTCTCAGTTTTGGATCAGCAGACAATAAAAAGTCTATTTCTTTACTATGTGGTAGCAGATGGGAAACAGTTATTCCTGCATGTGCTCTGAAAGAGAAAGACTGCTGTCTTCATTCCATGTCATCAAACACTTCCAGGAGCAGGCTAACCAAGATCCTCCACAGAGTTTGATTACAGGCAGAATATGGTATGTGTTCATTGAGAATGGGCCTGCCTTTGACAGTCCCTAGCACTTCTAGTACTTTATTAAATAATAGTAGAGTCAGTGGACATCCTTGTTCTACTCTTTTTTGGGGCAGAGCTTCTAGTTATTTTCACATTATAAATTGTTAGCTATTGGTTTCAGATAAATGCTTTTGATCATATTAAGGAAATGTTCTTTCATTCTTATATTTCTAATCTTATTTAACACGAATTAGTGCTGTGTTTTCATCTGTTAATAATGTAATTTTCATTATTTTTGCTATTTATATCACTCATTATAATAACATTTATCCTAACGTTGACTCATCATTGCATTCCAAGAATAAATTTCAACTTGGTTATAATGAATTATTTTTAGTATATTGTAGCCTCCTTGTAAACAGTGTTTTATTTTTTGCATCAATATCATTATATTTACCTAGGTTTGTTTTTTTATTCTTTATATATTTCTGATTTGGTTATCAGAAATTTGTAACTTAGAAGTTGATAGTCTGGTTTATTTTTTCTAGTTTTGAGAACAGTTTAGGTAGCATAAGAATGATTTGTTCTTTAAGGGTTTTATAGAATTAATTTTTAAATCCATTTGAACAAGAAATTGTTTTTGTTTTAATTTGTGATTTAATTTATGATTTGCTTAGTTTCTTTTTCTGACATTTGGTTGTTTAGGATCTCTATTTCTTGCTTTGTCTGGGCATTTTGTATTTTTTTAAAATTAAACATTTCATAAAATCTTTGTTTTGTTAACATTGGGAAGAATAATTTCTGATAGTCTTCTCCACTGACAATTTCTTTTATGTTTTTATCTTGATGATTTGGTTTTTCTTTCTCTATCTCTCTCTGTCCTGTGTGCCTCTCTGTCATTCTCTTTCTATCTCTGGGGAAAAAGACCACATTTATTGATTTTTGTTATGTCTGTTAAAAATCCTTTTGTTTGGAGTAGAGCCAAGATGGCAGAGTAAAAGCAGGAACTTGCTTGAGCTCCCACTCCAACCACACCCAATACCTGTGAAATACGACGCTAAACAAATTTTAGAGCTACAGAACCCACAAATGACAGAAACAAATCTGCTGCTGAAGGTAGCCTGGCAGGCTGACAGGAAGGGTCTATCACACCAGGCTGGGAGCTGAGCACAGTCTTGCATGAGCCAGGTAGGCACAGACCCCAGCCCTGACCAGTGGCACAGACGAGCCAGAGCAGACTTCAGGACAGTGAATCACTGGTAGCTGTGGTGGTTTCTAGACTTTTCAACCCATAAATGCCAAACAGAAAGTAAAAGGTAGGTGGGGAACCCTGTTGATCCTGGGTGAGAGAAAATGCAGGTCCAGCCCTTGCCCCTAGGGCAGCAGACTTGATGGTGGCTACCCTGCTGTTGCTTCTGGCTCCAGGCCTGCAGACTAGAGAGACTAAGTGACTATTCACAGAACATTTGCATGAATCTCTCTGCTGGCACTGAGGCAGCATTGTCTTGCTTTACTTTGTTTGGATCTGGGTTGCAGTCTTGGATGGTATGGTGCCAATGGTGTGGCAGAGCTTGTTGAGGCTGTGGAGAGAAACTCACAGTTCTGAGGAAGGTGCTTGGAAAAAACTCTGACACCAGCTGTGCAAAACCCCAGAAATCTGGGATGCAGCTCTCTCTACTCTGAAAGCAGAATTTTACTGTGGCAAAGAGCTCAAAGTCAAGAAATTAGCTGACATGATGAGCAAATAGAGGAAGTGCAATCAAACTATAGAATCAATTTTTGGGGACAAAGAGGATCAAAGTATAGAACCAGAAGAAGATAACAAAGTCAAAACTCCTGCATCAAAATCCTCCAAGAAAAACTATAAAATTGTCACAGGCTATGGAGGAGCTCAAGAAAGATTTTGAAAATCAGAGTAGTTCATGAAAAATTGGGAAGAGAAATAAGAACAATGCAAGAAAATCATGAAAAGTGAGTCAACAGTCTGGCTTAAGAAGACAATACCACAAAAATAGACTAACACAAATGGTGAAAGAGGCCCAAAAAGCCAATGAGGAGAAAAATACCTTAAAAAGATGGAAAAGAAATTTCAAAAACTCATTGAAGGGAATAATTCCTTCAAAATTAGAATGGAGCAAATGGAAGCTAATGACTTTTTGAGAAATCAAGATAATATAAAGCAGATCCAAACAAATGAAAAAATAGAAGACAATGTGAAATATCTCAGTGGAAAAACCACTGACCTGGACATTGGATCCAGGAGAGACAATTTAAAAAAATTATTGGAGTACTTGAAAGCCATGATCAAAAAAAGAGCCTAGACATCATCTTTCTAAAATTCTCAAGGAAAATTGCCCTGATATTTTAGAACCAGAGGGCAAAATAGAAATTGAAAGAGTTCACCAATTCCCTCATGAAAAAGATCCCCAAAAGAAAACTGCTAGGAATATTATAGCCAAATTCCAGAGGGGAAATATTACAAGCAGTCAGGAAGAGACAATTTGAATATTGTGGAAACACAATCATGATAACACAAAATCTAGCAGCTTCTACATTAATGGATCAAAGGGCTTGGAATATGATATTCCAGATGTCAAAGGAACTAGAACTAAAATCATGAATCATCTACCCAGCAAGACTGAGTATAATGTTTCAGGGTGAAATATGGATGTTCAATGAAATAGAGGATTTTCAAGCATTCTTTATGGAAAGACCAGAGCTGAACAAAAAACTTGGCATTCAAATACAAGAAGAAAGAGACGCATGAGAAGGTAAACAGGGAAAAGAAATCATAAGGAACTTATTAAAGATGAACTATTATAACAGTAATCAATCTAGCAGATACTTAGCACTTAGTAACTTAGGGCTAAGCATGGATGGTGTGAGCTCTGTCCCCTTTTGAGAGGTTGTGAACTCCCCTGTTTCTGACATTGCAGTAGGGGATTGGCTGAGACCGGAGGCCAGTGTGTGTATATAAGAGTTCTAGAGACAGAGAGACAGAATTGGGAATCTTCTTCCTCATGGCTCCTGTTGGAGGAAGCAGGATTGTCCCAGCATCTGGGAGCTGGGCTGCTGGATTGAAGAATGGAGTTGGAGTTTTCTTGAGAGAGACAGAGAGAGAGAGAGAGAGAAAGAGAGAGGGGGGGGAGAGAGAGAGAGAGAGAAAGAAAGAGAGGGGGGGGACTGAGTTTCTCTCCCAGCATCTGGAAGCTGACTGAAAACTGAGTTGGAGTTTTCTCAAGACCAGAATCTGGTAAAGACTGAGAGGGCTTGCCTGGAAGGCCTCCTGCAAGGCTGTGATTTCTCCTGGGTTCTAGGGCCAGTTGAACTGTTGGAGGACTGAAGAAGCATGTCTAAGATAAGCCTTCCATGCTTAGCCCTAAGTTACCAAGTGCTAAGTATCTGCTATATTGACAGCTGCCAGGCTGATCTTTTTGGTCCTGGCAACAAAAGTGAAGAGTTTGAGATGTGCTGGACCCTGTGAACTTTGGCGTGTGTCAGGGACTGCCTAGAGGACTGGACGAGGACCTGAGAGCTGTCTGCTTCTAAATCCAGGTGACTGTTTGGTGGATTCAGGTAGGAGCTGGGACGATGGAAGGGGATCCAGGGAATCAGAGAGACCACCCTGGGTCAAGATGAAGAAAAGGCCTCCCCTTGGATGAAATTGAGGTTTGCTGGACACCGAGGGGTAGAGGGTTTGTGTAATTTTCTAATTACTGTACTTAGTGATTAATGATATTTAGTAATTGTGAATCTAGATTACTGACTGATTAAGTTAATGATTTGCTCCATAAGTGGAATATTGATTACTGTATTGTGAATTGATTGAATGATTAAGTAAGGAGGGTTTCCCCCTTAGGGAAGCCAGATGATTATTCTTTTATTCTTTGTTCTAAATATTGTGGCCACTGTAGGGACAACTGTGTAGCCATTCCAATGTTAAGCTGTTATGAACACTGTATTGTGATTTTCTGTGATAGGATGTAATATTGTGAATATTATATTATGATTTGTTGTGAATGTTTGCCTTGATTTGTAATGGAATAAATGGAGTGTTGACTATACTGTGTAATCCAAACCTTAAAAGCTATTCACAGTAGCATTCTTTTGGGAATCTGCTTGTGCATGGCATTACAACTATTTACATTCCTACATGGAAAAACAATAATTGTAACTTATGATACTTTTCTTAGTTTGAGGATAGTTGAAGGTGATATATACACACACATATATGTTTACATATATTTGTATGTATAGGATGGTATATATGTGTGTATGTCTATGTGTGTACATGTATATATAGACAGAGGACACAGGATGAGTTTAATATGAAGGGATAATATCTGAAAAATAAAATTAAGAGGTGAGAGAGGCATAGAGAAGGAGCAAAGGAGAGATAGAATAGGGTAATTTATCTCACATGAAAGAGGCAAGAGAACTTGCCTCTTGGAGGCAAGTTGCCTCTTGGAGAGGAAGAGCAGAAAGGTGGATTTGGCTTAAGGAGGGAATAACATATGTACTCAATTGGGTATTTTGCCCTAAAGGAAAGTAGGGAGAAAGGAGATAAGAGAGGGGAATTAAGAAGGGACAGCAGATTGGGGGAGAAGGTAGTTAGATGCAAACACTTTTGAAAAAAAATAGAATAAATGGGGCGGGATAGGATGGAGGGAAATTTAGTTAGTCTTTCACAACTTAACTACTATGGAAATGTTTTTCATAACTACACATGTACAATCTATGTTGAATTGCTTATCTTCACGGGGGGCGGGGTGAGGAGGGAAGAAAGGAAAGAATCTGGAAATCAAAGTTTTAGAAAAAATGTTTAATTTTTTTTACATGCAACCAGGAAATATGATTTACAGGCAATGGGGTGCAGAAATTAATCTTGCCCTACAAAAAGGTAAGGGGAGATTGGGGAAGACATAAGAGAGAACAGATTGGGATAAAGGGTATTCAGTATGCTTGATATCATAAAGATATGCTATCTTGGGGGTAGGGGTAGGGGAGAGACAAGGAGAAAATTTGTAACTCAAAATATTATGGAAACAAATGTTGAAAACAAAGAAATCAATAAATCTATTTAAAGAAATAAAAATATCCTTTTGTTTATCAATTAAATTGTCTTTTTGGTGTCAGTTTCATTTATCTTGCCTCTGATTTTAAAAATTACTCCAGATCTTATTTTGGTATCATGAATTTCTTGGTGTTTTAGTAAGTCACCAGTCTCTTCTTCTCTTTTGTCAATATATGTTCAGAGATATAATTTTTTCTTTTGAGGACTACTTTAACTATAGCTCATAAATTTGGTAAGTTGGTTCACTATTATATTTAATTTCCACAAACTGTTTTTATGTCCTTTGACCAACTTGTTATTTTAGATGTTATTTAGTTACTACTTAGGTCTGCATTTTTGTTCATATTTTCTTTGTTGATTTTAATTTGATTACATTTTAGTTTGCAAAGGAAATATTTAACATCTCTGCCTCCCAAAATGAATGTAATTGAGTTCTTTGTGCTATAACACAAATCTGTTCTCTAGCTTGATACCTTTATTTGGTGAGAACATTTCAGTTAAATCAATAAAAAATATAAATAGAGTAAAATCAACTTTGTTAACTCAATCAAGGGCATTAGATCAGATGTAAAAATTCCATGAAGGCTGTTAGATGAATACGAGTGATGCTGTCCAGGAGGGTTTTTTTTTGCATTGAATATAGAAACTCTCTCAATATCCTGTGAATATTGTATAAAAATGTAGAATAGTTTGTAATGCAGAAGATACTAGCATTAAGAGAGGAAAGAGTGGTTCTAGCTGAACCCCTAAGAGGAAATTGTTTGATGTAGAGTGTTGTTGAGGGCAGGGACTGTCTTTATTTTTTATTTTTTATTTTTTAATTTGTTTTTCCAGTGCTTAGCACAGTGCTTTTACCTTTTGGATCATAGTAGGTGCTTGGTAATTTGTGATTCCTTCAGCCCAGTGAGACATAGTCAATAAACATTTATTAATTGCCTGTCCTCAAGGAACTTACAATCCATTGTGGGAAGACAATACACAAAAAGAAGTTGAAAAGAGGAAGAGGTGCCAGAGGATACTCTGTGAGGAAATATGTATTTGTGTAGTCAAAACCAAGAGATCATTTGATGAAAATTGAAGAGTTAGCTAGAAAATTCTGACTGCTCTATAAAGGTAGACCTTGAGATGAGTTTAATATTCTACCTTTCAGTCTGAAAGGCAACCAGATGTTAGAGAAGAAGGTGTTAATTATCACTGCTGAACCAATCTCCATGATATGAGTTTACCTTGGAGGAGGCATAATGATGACAGATTTGAAACCAAGCAGAGCAGCTAATGACTTCTCTGGCTTCCTTCAAATCCTATATAAAATCCTACCTTCTCCAGGAAGCCTTTCCTAATCCTGCTTACTTTAAATGCCTTCCTCTGTTGATTATTTCCTATTTATCCTATACATAGTTTGTTTATACATAGTTCTTTGCATGTTGTCTCTCTCATTAGATTGTGAACTCTTTCAGGACTGTCTGGCCTTTCTTCATATCTCCAGCACTTAGTACCTGGCACTTAGTAGGTGTTTAATAAATGTATATTGACTAGTGTAGCACCAATGCAATATTCACAGCACCAATTGCAACTATGAATATGCACGCACAGTTCTGAATCACAGACTCTCTATACAGAAGACAGAAACAAAATATTTGTTCAGGTACCAGAAGACCAAATCTCAACATCAGAAAACTGAATCCATAATAGCAACAAAGAAGTTAATACACCATAACAGCAGGGAGCCACAGCATCCTTTAGCTTTACCCAAATACTCACAAGCCTAGCTGTCTCCTTGTCTCCATCTAATTGCTCTGACTCCCAGCTTCCTCTGGGCTCTGCTCCACCCTTCAGCAAACTCCTCCCACCACAGGCTCCATGTGATTACATTTGGCCTATTAGGAGGCAAGGAAGATCTTCAAAGCAGCAAAGTTCTTCAGATTCCCTTAGGCTTATTAAAGGTCAGGGAAGATCTTCAAATTTCCATTATTATTACAACTAATTGTGAAAACCAAAGAGATTGTTTGTAGCAGGAAATAAGGACAAACTAAATGCACTGTGGAAAAATACAAAACTTTATTATACCATGCTTAGTGTTGTAGAAGAAATTATACACTGGTACCATTCTACATGTATATAAGGATGAGGATAGGGGCTAGATATGTGCTTTCCTCATAACAGGGAGTTCCCATGTGAGAAAATTCCCTCTATCAGTGCACATTGGCACCCTTTCAGGAACTTTTAGTCTCTTTTTTAATAGATAATATTTCCCCTCAATTACATGTTAAAACAGTTTTTAAACTTTTTTTTAAGTTTCAAGTTCCAAATTCTATACCTCTCTCCCTCCTTTTTCCTTCCTGGAAATAGTAAGTAATCAGATTAGGTTATACATGTACAATCATGTAAAATATTTCTGTATTAGTTGTTTTGTACAAGAAGACTTGAATAAAAGAAAAAGAATGAAAAAAGTGAAAAACAGTATGCTTTAGTCTGTATTCAAACAATATCAGTTCTTTCTCTGGAGGTGGATGGTATACTTCGTCACTGGTCCTTTGGGACTGTCTTGGATCATCAAACTGCTGAGAATAGCTGTCATTCACAGTTTTTCATTGAACAGTATTGCTGTTACATGTACAATGTTCTCCTGGTTCTGCTTACTTCACTTTGCATCAGTTCATGCAAGTCTTTCCAGGTTTTTCTGCAGTCATCCTGCTTGTCATTTCTTACAGCCAAATAATACATCATCACAATCATTAAATACAGCTTGTTTACCCATTTCCCAATTGATTGACATCCATTTGATTTCCAATTCTTATCCACCACAAAAAGAGCTGCTATAAATATTTTTGTAAAAATAAGTCTTACCTCCCCTTGTCTTTTTTGGATGTTTTGGCGATATAGACCTAGCAGTGGTATTGCTGGGTCAAATGGTATGCACAATTTTATAGCCCTTTGGGCATAGAGGAACTTACAGTCTTAGTGGGGTCAAGGAAATTTTAAAGTGGGGTTCTTAATTTGGCGTCTCTGTGTGTGAATATACTAAAGTATATAGTGTTTGTATTTATACATATACACTAAAGTTATCTATATATATATATATATATTGATATTTAAGATGTGTTGAAATTTGATTATTTCAGTATAATGTGTCTTTTGTAATCTTTCATATTTTTATGCATTTAAAACCATTATTTTAAGTAGGGGTCCATAGCCCTCACCATGCTGCCTAGGGGGTCCTTGACAGGAAAAGGAATAAGAATTTCTGCTTTAGACCAAGTGGAGGAAACAACACCTTTTTTCCTATTAAAACATTTCTCCCTTTTAAAATTTGTACATAATTTTATATTTAACATTTGAGGAGAAAATGTGACTAATATTAGCAGTTCCCAGAGAATCTCTATTCACTTCACTCAGAACATATTTGCAGAACTTCTTCTGTCACCTTTCCATACCATAACCCTGCTAGATCTGGTTACTTTTATTTAACAGTTGGTCATTTATCTTCTTCATTCTCTATTCTCTGAATCATTAATTCTACTTGTAATTTCTAGAGATGAACACACCAAATTTTACTGAGAGCAAGCTGGTACCTTGTGTATTTGGTCCCATTGCTTGGTATTTGAGTAGCTCATCATGTTGCTCTTTAAACAGAGGGTGAAAGAAAAGGTTACAGTTTTAATCATCAGAATATCCTCTAGTGGATGGCAAAAAGGTGATTTCATATTCCCCTGCTGGAAAGAGCTGTGACTTTATCAGCTCTTCTCATTTCAGGTCTTGCGGGAACTGGTGCATTATACATGCAAATGGGGACTTGAGGCTTCCATTATTCCCATTACCACCAAACACTAAGCTTTGGAATGAATAATTTTTCATTGCTTTGAACAACTAGTAGCTGTTAAGGTTACATTGAAGTGATTTATCTTCATCAAAATAAATTGTGTTTTTCCAGTAAAGCTAAGGATGGGAGAAAGCAATGCAGTCATTAGAATTCCTGTCATTTCAGGAGTGGAATCATCTACCCCATTTCGAAGTATTCTTCCAGCTTTCCCATTAGCAGGGAGGTATCACTGCACTGTGCAGTAAGTAGGGACTATATAGGACTATAGGGACAGTAACAGAAAGGGAAGTAACCTTGTGTCATGGCAGACAGATGGACTGAGAGCTCTGTGCTCTCCTTTCCATTATTGCTGTGCTCTATTTTTTAATGTGTCTTTAATTAGAACTACATTTTTTTGCCCTTCGAATTGATTTTTAGTGTTTTCATTTTGGTTTTTAGATTTTGGCACCTAACCCAGTGCCTGACCTTTTTGTTTTTTCTTTTGTTTGTTTTTGAAAAGTGACTTATGATTTCAGTGATATAGGGAAGTCGTGGTTAGGAAACTCACTCTCATGGGTTCTTAACCCAGGGTCCTGTTAGCTTGTTTTTTAAATATGTGTGTATCATTGACTGTATATAAATATAATTTGTTTTCATCGTAATCCTGTTTAATTATAATCCTTAGGAAGGTTACCCTTACCTTATGTATTTTATCTTATGCATTTAAAGACTGAGAAATAGTCCAAACCCTTGAAGTTTATATTAATGCACATCAGTAACTGTTGTATAATTCATAGTCTTTGAGCATTGCCTGGGACACCAAGTGACTTGCCTTGTGACGTTGCCTTGACACTAAGTGACAGAAAGATTCAGCTCTCCCTGACTCCAAGGCTGGTTCTCTTTATACATCATGCCATTTCTCTTCTTACGTAGTAGGTACTAAATATTTGGTGAATTGGACTATTGTAAATAATAGTTTTATAGATCCATTTCCTATCTACACCTACCCCCTAGTTTTTTTTTTGCATTCTGATAGTTGTAATGCTGACACAATCCATTAATCACTTAAAAGGTAAATTATTCTTTTGATATAAATTCTGCCATTACTTAAAACATAATATTTATGGTTGGGGGTGGTTCTTGCATAGGAAACTGATAGAAATGACTGCGAGTAAGTTTAATAAAATTGTTCCTTATGTTTTTTTTTTTACTCACAAAACCTGGTCTGGGGGCTAATTTCTTGGTCTGTCACAATAGAGAATGAAGCTCCTTAGGTGTTTTCTATAATTTGACCAGACAAAGAGTAATGCAGGTTGGTGGAATCTTTATCATCTTGTTTATAAATATTTCCCTGTATGTGCTTTTGTTTTCCTGACCAAATATTCGTCAAGACAATCAGGAAGAGAACTCAAGGAACATTTTGAATGGGTGCAGAGCTTGCTTGAAGCCATAAAGCATTGAGTATTACCTGAATACAGTCATCCAGTTCTTAATACTGCTAATGGATGTCACATATAGTTTTTGTGTTAGAATACAGGTAAAATTTTCCCATCTCTGGCTCTCTCCATTATAGCTGAATAAGTGTTTGAGTCACTTCTGTGGAAGTTGGTTGGGGGAGAAACAGAAGAATGCTCTTTTTTTGATAAGTAGTAATTTTCTCAACTTGTCATTAGTAACTGGAGATTATCACAACATCCCAGATGTTGAACTGTAAGGGACCTAAGAAACCATATAGTTAAACTCCCATATTTCACAGAGGAACAAACAATCTGAGACCCAAATAGGTGAAGTAGGATTTGTTCAAGATCACCCAGGTGCTAAGTGGGAGAGTCATAATTTGAATTCAAGTTGTATCTTCCTGTGACACCTTGACTATCAACTTTATCTGTTTAAGTTCTGAAACTTTCTCATTGCCATCTGACTTCTTTCTGCTTTATCTTCTTCCTTGGTTCCCTTTCTTATTGCTAAGATAGGATAAGAGAGAGTATTTCTCTCACTTTAAATCTTTTTTTCATTTTGAGTAAGACCTACCCTTCAAGATCTTTGCCATGCAACTTAGCAAAATCAAGAGATACTCATTATATCTCTGCTACCTTCAAGGTCATATGTTAAACAATGGACCCACAGAGAGAGATTCAGGATATCTGCTACTTTTGAGATATCTAATTGGGAAAGGAATGATGACATGGTACTCTACTTTGCATGTGCCTTGTTTCAATTCCATGAAACAAGAGCTCTTCACAGGATAAACTCATCACTTCTAAACACCTCCATGAGGCTAACTCAAACCTTGATTGACACCACTTCCCTCAGCCTTCTCTCCCCTCTGAGAGGAAGTTGGAGGGTAAAGTGCCAAACTCCTCCCAATCCCTTTCTTTAGAGTGGGCAGAAACGACTAGGCTCACTCTGCTCTACATTTGATTCCTTGTTGGGTTTCACTTCCACTGAACAAGATGCTCTTGAGCCAACTGCCCCCAACATCCCATTCTCTCTCTCCCTTTCATGGGTTCCTTTGTGTGTTTCCCCTTTTAGATTGTAAGCTCCTTGAGGGCAATGTTTGTCTTTTTATTATTTCCCCAGGTCACAGGACCTGGCACAACAAGTTAAGTATTTAATAAATGTTTATTGGATTGGATTGGAAAATAAGGCCATAAAAGTACTATGATACAATGGGGAAAAGGTGGTAAGTGCAAAAGAGAGGTCCAGAAAAGTTCTGTGAGAAATTTCAAGAAGAGATAATTTCAAAATTGGATATGTGGGTTATAGGATAATGAATCTAGATTTTAAAAGAGAACTCAGAAATAATCTATTCTAATCCCTCTTCCCCCCTCTCTTTCCAGATCATGAAACTAAGATCAAAGGAGGATAAATAATTTGCCCAAGGCCACACAAATAATAAGTGGTGGAGGTGAGATTTGAACCCAGATCCTTTCACTTCAAATCCAGTGCTTTCTTCCAGTGAAATTAAGGAAAGCTTTGTGGAAGAGTTGTCATGTGAGTTAGAACTTGAAGAAAAAAAGGTCAATAGAAAGGCAGCTTAAATTGTGTGTGTGTGTGTGTGTGTGTGTGTGTGTGTGCACGTGCGTGCGTGTGCACACTTGCTGATTTGATTTGACTGGTTTTAGTCTCATCTCTCTTCTATTCAAGATTAACTCCCTAGAAGAAAAGTGGAAAAATACTCAAACTTTTTATGGTTCATTTGATGTGAATGGGACAAAACAGATTTCAGAACTCTATTTAAACAGTGATTCTCAAAGTGTGCTCTTCAAATATCCCCTGGGTGGCCTGTAGCTCATTCTCTAGTCATCATGTGTTCATAATAAGAGAACATTATATATTAGTGTAAGTCAGTTCTCATCTCATTCCCATTGAAAGTAATTAATAACATGTTACAACTTATACCTTATCTGATTAAGAAAAGATCTCAATCAAACAATCATGGGTTTTAGACTAAGTATGGAAAAAGTCTTTGAACAATTGGCATGAAAATTTACCAAAGGGTGTTTGGAAATAGCTGAGAAAAATGTGAGAATACCCTGTGGAACTAGTTCAGAACCTGAGAAATTAAGCAAGCATAGAGGAGAGAGGCTTTCAGCTAAACCCCTGAGAAGTAAATCAACCGTAGAAGGAAAGAAGTCACACCCTTGGGACTTGTCTTGAATTTTTATCCTATGCTAAACTTAGGTAGACAATATGCTTCAGAGGTCTGAAGGATTTCTCCTCTTCCCATTGCCATCCGAGTAGCATCTCCATACCAACTGATAATAATTTCTACTCCAAGAGACTGACTCAAAACAGACAGATTCAAGACTTTACAAACTGTCCAGCTGCACAATACCTAAGGAAGACTATTTCAACAACTCCATCAAAATGCCTTTCCTAGAACTGCAAGTCGTGATTTTGCCATTAGTGAATGTTATTTGTGTTTGAGCCAATGTTCTCCTGGATTCTGTATGTACTGGTAAGAGAATATGTTAGAGATTTGGGGGGAGATATTTTATATCAACTTTTATTACTATATCATCTTAGCCAATAACTCTTTTAAAAAGTTAATCAAGTCTGCCTGACTAACTAACCATCGTAATGGAAAGCCCCTTGATGGGAGATCCTTGAACTCTACAGTATTAGAAAGATAATCTCAACTTCATAGCCCTAGAGTCCTGAGAGGAGGATAGATTCTTGTTTTATTTATTTATTCATTCATTCATTCATTTATCTATTCATTTGTTCATTCATTTATTTATTTATTTAATTTTTTATTGACTTGTTTGTTTACTTTTAGTTTACAAGATTCAGTTCCAGAATCACTTGAGATTCAGATTTTTCTCCCCTTCCTCCCCACCCCCACCCCTGAAATGGTGACATACAATCATGTATGGGATCTGCAAACTCTTTCACATTGTATGATAGTCTGGTTGTGTAGGTGTTGTAGCCAATGGAGTGAAAAATGAGAAAAGAGAAACAGAAACCAAACATAGAAAAGAATGCTAGCATGCATTGCTTCAGTCTCCATTTAAACTCTGGTCTTTCTGGATCTTTCTCTGAATGTAGACATCTCCTTCCATCCTGAGACTTGTAGAGTTGTCTTTTAACTGTGAGTTGCTAAGAAGAGTTCAGTTTTTCAAAGTTGGTCATCACACGTATGATGTATCTGTGACTGTGTACACATTTTTCCTGGTTCTGCTCTTCTCACTTAGCATCAATTCATATAAGTCTCTCCAGGTAGTTATGAAGTCCATCTCCTTCCCATTTCTTATAGCACAATAGTATTCCATCACACTCATATACCATAACTTGTTCGGCCATTCCCCAATTGATGGGCATCCCTTAAATTTCCAATTTTTTGCCACCACAAAGAGAGCTGCAATAAACATTTTTGTACATATGGGACCTTTTCCCACTTCTATGATCTCTTTGGGATACAACCCCAAAAGTGGTATTACTGGGACAAAGGGTATGCATATATTTATAGCCCTTTGGGCACAGTTCCAGATTGCCCTCCAGAATGGTTGTATCAGTTCA
>JAQQSW010001465.1:0-18060 GCA_028646575.1 Pseudocheirus occidentalis
CGGACGGATGGATGGATGGATAATAGAGATAGAGATAGATAGATAGATAGATAGATAGATAGATAGATGGATGGAGAGAGAGATGGATAGATGGATGGATGGATGGATGGAGAGAGAAAGAGAAAGTAAGAGAGAGAGATGGATGGATGGATGGATTGATGGATAGATAGAGATAAATAGAGATAGAGATAGATAGATAGATAGATGGATAGATAGATAGATAGAGACAGACAGAAAGATAGATAGATAGATAGATAGATAGATAGATAGATAGATAGATAGATAGATAGATAGATAGATTAAAGAAAGCCATAACTACAGAGTCATGGTTATTTAATTAAACGCCTAGAAGGGACCTTAGAGATCATCTATTTAAACCTTCTCATACTGGAGAAATTGAGGACCTATTAAATGTTTATAGAAAAATAACACTTTCTGGAAAATGCTAAGGTCAAATTGATCTGAATCTTGGCTTAAAAAAAAACTAAACTAAAGGGAAAGAATATTTATAGGTTTGTCCATTTGTCTCCAAGAACCTCAAAACTAGTTTCTTTTAGAGAGGGAGAAAAAATATAAATGTGTCACTTTCTTTTCTCTGCAAGAGCAATGACTCAGGACTGAGAAAAATAATACTTTATGAGACCAGAGAGGACAGATGTTGAGTAAGACAAGGTCTAGACCCTGAGCATTCACTAGTGATCCTTCAGTCATTTTTTTACAGGAAGGGTTTTAACCCTCGGCTTGTGGCTAAAAGCCAAAATTACTAATTATATGCAGTCTACATCAATCACTTATACCATCAGCATTAGTATCCCTTACTTCATGTCCTCAGTCATTTGATAATGGTGTAGAACACTTAATTGGTTTGCCTAGTTCATCTTAGAGACGACTGTGTATCTTACAGGAGAGCCAAACCTCCTAGGAATATTTGCAAAACATTGGAGAGGCATATTGAATCCCTAACTTATTTCCAGGGAAAGTTGTGTACTTTTAGAGTATGCATTTCTAGGTTAAGTTACAGCTGTTATTTTCACTTAAAATGCCTACTTTCTGACGATGTTCAGATGCTAATAAGAAACAAAGTAAGGAATAAATTGAAGAGGGATGTTGTAGGTCATATATCAGGAGGCACTGTGATACAATGGAAACAGCTCTGGGCTTGGAGTCTAAAGATTTGGGATCAAATCAGACCTGCTGATTATTACCCATGTGACTCTGGGTGAGTGCCTTAAGATCTCTGAGCTTCACTTTTCTTATGTATAAATTGAGGGAATTGTATTAGATTACTATTTAATCTATCTTTTGCCAACATCAAATTGCTTAGTGATTTTGAGTGATTTTTTGAGTTGCTTTTAGGGTTCTAGGCAGAGTTGGAAAGCAGGTAAAATGTGTTTTTGGCTTTTCATTATTTTATTAACATTAGATAATTTTAATCCAGTTACATAGTATTTTTCTCAATCAGAGGTATCAAAAAGGATGTCCATGGAGCCTGTGGCATGGGAGTGAGCCAAACTAGATTAAGTGGGATTAGGGAATAGTTACCAAAATAAATAAAAATAAAACAGCACAGATAATGTTACTGTATAGGTTTCTAAGCTTATATGCAGCCAGCTGGATACTAATGTACAGTTAGTGGCCCCATTTCTATCTGAATTTTAATTTATTTGATATTTATATCACCAACAGAAAGAGAAATTATTCTCAGAACAATTAACTTTTTTATATGTGAATTACTTTCAGTATTTGCACATATGTTATTCATGTAGACTTATACAATAATAATGAATGCAAAATCTCTATTAAACAGAACATTGAAGTAATCAAAGCACCCCTCTGCTCAACCATGCAAGATAGGATAATTTTATGGAATTTTAATAGACAATAGTATCAACAACCAGGTTATAACCAGAGACCCTAGACTCACACATAGTTTAACATTTGTGTTGGTATGTTAAACATCATCAAGATTAGATGCTAAGACTCTTAAATCCCTGTTATTTTCATGTCAAACTCTAGTTCAGATCACCTAACTTTTCATCAAAGATCCTTTTTTGTGCTTCCAGATGCTATGATGCAAACTGTAATGTTTCACAGTAAATCAATCTGTTCCCAAAATATAAACGTTCTGCTCTCATTCTCAGATGGTACTGACTCATTGCAGATAATTTAAATATATTAATGATAATAATTCCATTTCACATTTGCATCGTACTTCAGAGTTTATAAAACATTCTTATATGTGACTTAAAAGCTCCATTATTCCGTCCTTTATATGAAAGGAATCAGATAACTTCCTATTTCAACCCTAAGAGGAATGGGTTTTCCACTGTAATAAGGAGCTTGCTTACATATGAATGGGCATCTTCAAGAGTCAGAAATATGTTCATATGCCAAGAAAATCATGGCATAAGGGGTAAAGCTCAGGGTGTGGTAAGCATGGAATTAAACAATATTATTAATCTTGGTTAAGTGTGACTACATATCTGAGAAAAACATAATCATGATTATTTTAAAAAGTACATTGATAATACTCATAGGACCATAATTTATTGGAGCTGTAAGGTCCTTAGATATCTAGCTTAATAGTATTTACTTGCATAATATGCCTGAATAGAATGCAGCCATCTTTCCTTTGCTTTGAAACCTTCAGTGATAGGGCATCTCCCATAGTACCTCATTCCATTTGTTGATTTGTATAGCTATTCTTAAGTTTTTACTTATATCAAGAGGAAATCAGCCTTTTTGCAAATTTCACACATGATTCTTACTTGTGACCTCTGGGACCAAGCAGAAAAATATTTACCTTCCACATGACAGTGATTTAAATATTTGATGACATTATAATGCCCCCCTTATTTTTTTTCCAATTTAATGCCACTCAACCCAACAAGTATTATTAAATACTGAATATGTACACAGAACTAAGTTAGGCTAAAAGAATATGAAGACAGAATTCCTGTTCCCAAGGAGTTTACATTCTGTTGGTGCTGGGGAGAGTAGGACACGTGAATAAATATAAGTAAATGTGAGCTGGAAGGATCCACTAGCAACTTTATTCCAGTTAGTTGACTGTACTCAGGTGTTAGTGGCAAGATCTCTAGTACTTTCACTGTTCTGATAGTCTTTCTTTGGAAACTCTTGGTAGGACTTTTTTATATCAAAGGAAGGAAGGAAGGAAGGAAGGAAGAAAAAAAGAAAGAAAGAAAGAAAGAAAGAAAGAAAGAAAGAAAGAAAGAAAGAAAGAAAGGAAAGAAAAGAAAGTCACTTCTTTTGCATTCTGAAATAGCCTGCTGTAACAATAATGCAATATTCATAACACCTACAGTGGTTATGAATATGCTGGTATAGTTGTGAACCACAAAATGTGGCAGACTCTCCACATGGAGGGCAGAACCAAAGTCTTTATTCAAATACCAGAAAACTGAGTCCCAGAACCAGAAAGCCAAAGTGATTACAAGAGACACAAAGTTGATACACAAGGTTAATGCAGTGAACATCTACATTCCCACGCCCTCACGACAGAACAGGCGAGGGAGCAGAGATCCTTTTCTCTTACTCATGGTAGCTCCTCAGCCTGGTTCTTGGAAGTTCTTGGCAAAAGTTCCCAGAAAGTGGGTCTGAACAGAAGTTGCAGCCTCCAGGTGCTCACTGAGAGAAATTCTGGCTGTCTTCCTGGTGCTCTTCCTTATACACAGTATAGCTCCTCCCTGTTCTACCCCTTCCTGTTACATCAGCAACTTCCTCCCAAGGTGCTAACTCCTTCTGTTAATAAAGTAGCTTAAACGAGGTATTAAATAGAAACAAGGTGTTAAGTACCTGCTTACTTGCCAAAACAAAAGGGCATGGAAGATGTCAGATTCCATTAACATTACACTGCCTACTTTCCCAGATTCATAGGTCATAGATTTTGAGCTAGGAAGAATCTCAGAGGCTATTTAGTCTAATTCTGCATTTTACAAATGAGATAAGATAGGCCAATTGTCCAAAGTAACTTAATTACTATAACTACTCAGTTATCATAGTAACTCAAATAATAGGTTTCTGAGCAAGCATTTGAATGAAGACCTTCTGACTATGAATATATCATAATTTTATTAATACCACATTTTCTCCAGGCATGAATAAAACCTAAGAAGGGATGAAAAAAGAGTTTTGAATTGAATGATTTGATTGAACATTTAGTTTTTATGTAATATAATGTAATTGTATATAATATAATATACCATTATATAAAAATGAATCTTGATGAACTTTATAGCAATGTAAGAAAGATTTTTAAGGTTTACAAAGGTGTAAGTGAAGTATCATATCAGCTAAGCTTAGAAAAATCTGAGCAAAGCAGCAGAGGGGGTCATCAATGCAGTATGATTTCAAAGTTTTTGAAGGTTCCTGTAACCTGGGGGAAGAGGATATGCTATTATATGTTATAGTTTTGTTTGATCACAGGCTTTGAAACACATAGTCAAAATATCAGTTATTCTATTGTAAGGTATAAACATTTAAGAAATTTATTCATAACTAAATTGACATGAATGAGCTGTATAAGAATAATTAGTAGAGAGGATGATCTGAGGACATTATCCTATGAGAAAGATATGCTCATGGGATGTGTAAGGGAGTCAGTACAGGGCCCATGTACATAGCATATCTGCTTGGGAATACAGGTGTCAGTGTGAGAGGATAGTAAAAGCAAAGTAAAGTAATCAGAATCATTACATTTAACACTTGGAAGGGATTTCATAAGACAGCTAGACCACCCTGTTGTTGAAAACAGTCTTCACTATAACATACTTGAAAAGTGATCTTCCAACCTTTATTTGTATATCCCCTAATGAAGAAGAATCCACTCCTTCAAACTGTCATTCTTTTTTTTTCTGTAAGCTCTTGTTTTTTAAGAAGCATACTTGTTTCATCTTCTACTAATTCATCCTATTTCTGTCTTTTGTTGTTGTGTCATTTCAGTTGAATTCAACTCTCTGTGACCCCATTTTTGGTTTCCTTAGTAGAGATATGGGAGTGGTTTGCCTTTTCCTTCTCCAGCTTATTTTATAGATGAGGAACTGAGGCAAACAGGGTTAAGTGACTTGTCCAGAATTAAACAATTAGTAAATCTCTGAGGACAGATTTGAACTCAGGAATATGAGTCTTCCTGACTGCAGGCCAGGTGCTCTATCCATTGTACCACCTAGCTGCCCCAATTCTATCTCCTAAGGACAAGTCTCATCTTCCATATATAACCTACATCTTCTAAATGAATTTAAAAAAATATTTAAAGGGAGCTGTCATGTACCCTTTCACCTATTTTTCAGGCTAAAAAATTTTTCCTCCTTTGATTGATCACCATATGTCAAGAACTTGAAACCCTATACCATCACAGTTGCAAAGTTCAGAGAGAGGGATGAAGAAGTGCCGAGGAAAAAACTTTACCAATTTTCGTTCTGGTGTTGTGGACAAAATAAGACCAAAAGTACAATATCTATCAATTTATCCTCCAAAATCCAATTATGAAAATTATCATAAATTTTCATAAATTTCATAATGATTTTTGATAGTTCCAGAAATAAATAACACTATAAATATAAGAAATTCGAGCTCTAAATTATTGATCTATTTAAAATGGAATGATCTGGCATATAGAATACAACTAATTGGGTTATTGTATAATAGCTATATTAAAACATATCTTATGATACCAAAAATATATTATTTACTGGTAAAATTATTTTACAAAAGGAAGCTTGATTTTCTTTCATTTCACCACTTGATAAACATTTATATTAAAATTCATAAATCTTTACAACTAGGATTTTGCAATGCCTGGGGATATTCTAAGTGTCATTCTTAACTATGATATGCAAGTCTGCCTCTGCCAAATAAAAAGAAAATATAACCAGAGAGCCCTTCATTAGATTCTAAAAATAATAAGTCCTATTAGATTACACATAGATTATGGAAAATACATAGCTTTTTGTAGTAAATACTTTACAGTCTGGAAACATAAAATACACAAAGAATTTAAATATCCATGACATTAAGTTCTGACTATTAAACTGATGTATACCCATTCAAAAGGAATCCAGATTTTGAAAAACAATTTCCCTATGCTCCTGGATTTTTTCCCCAAAATTTAGCTTTTATTTATTTTGTCCATATCTATGTATGTGCCTGTTATCTCCCTCTTGATAAATTATAAGCAGATATGGATAAAATATATTATTTCAGGTTTGTCTTAGTTCTATGTCTATCACATTTTTGTGATTAATAAATGCTTGTCAGTAGGTAATTGAAAGCTTCTTGAAAAGGTAAGAATTTGAACTAACTTTATTATTATTATTATTATTATTATTATTATTATTATTATTTGGTACTGTCATTTCTTCCTAAAATTCCTTTGTCATATTATTTGCCAATTTTTTAAAATTGCATTTACTTTAGATACCAAGCTAATGGCAGATTCAGTCCATATAAAAAAAAAAAGGAATTAGTCTTTATATGTCTGATTATATCTGATTTAATTTTATTTTTCTTTAAAAATAATTGCAAGGGAAACATTATGGTAACAGTGAATCATTACACTACTTCAGAAAGATGGTGTAAACTTGTTGTATTTACATCTAAAAGCCTATCTCTAACTTCCCCTCCTTAGCAGATTGTAAGCTGCTTGAGAGCAGAATGTTTGTTGTTTTTGCTTTGATTTATATCCCCAATACTTAGCACAAATCCTAGAAATTACTAGGAACTTCAATTCATGTCAATTGAATTGAATAAAGACATGTAGCATCCCAGGATTGAAGATTTTGAATGAGAAGGAATTTTAAAGACCATCTAGATAAGTCATCTCATTTAACTGATGAGGAGCCTGAGGTTGAAATGTACTATGTTAAAGAGGCAGTATTTGAAATTAGACCCTCTGACTTCAAAACTAAATATTTTTTCCTAACTGTATCACAGCTGTTTATAAGATATATTCTTTTTTAGAATAAATATATTGTAGAGTTATTGCATATTATATGTTTGTATGTATACACATAAATCAAAACCAAAAATACTATGTAATTTATGCAACATTTAGGGAGGAAGATTTGCTCTAATTTGTGGCATAATGTTTATCCTGGAATAAGTGGTCTTTTCTTGCACAACTATGTGTAACTAGAGCAGCATATTGTTTAGTTCTCAAAGCTGAAGTAGTCTAGATGGCTTATGTTTATTTCTCATGATCAGTGATATTGCTGGTATTGTGTTTGCCATAGTTGAATTAGAGGAGCCATTGAACAAAACTTCAATGACTTTCCATGATTTTGATGACAAAAATCTACTGAGGGATGCTGAGATGAAACAGAACAATTAATTGAAGAGATCCTTAAAAGACATGACAATATAAAGAAAATATAGAAAGCAAATACAAATAAATAAAAGAACAAGGAAAGAAGGGTGATGAATTAAGTCCAATTTTATGTTAAAAACAGCTTGCTTATTGACTTCTTTCTGAAGTGGTGGGTTGTAATCAACAAATGAGTGATGAATTGGATGGAGACAATAACCTGGGTCCTTTTGCTATGTGAATAAACAGCTTCATCCACTCCAGTGATTTCCAAAGTCATAATCATGTTTTGAAACCCAAATTTTAAGAAATACTTCTTAAGTTACTATACAATGCCAGTAGCTGGGAATATAAAGACAAAAACAAACTGTTCATGCATTCAAAGAAACTTAAATCTTGTTCATCCTGATTCACCCACAGAATATATAAATATCTCCAGCCATCTCTCATTGTCCAATGGAATGGAGGTGTCACTGGATTTCCAAAGACATGCCAGTGAATTTAAGCTCTGGAAGGTTATTTGATCATAGATTTACAAGGGGAAGAGGCCTTGGAACTCATCTAGTTTGACCTCATTGTATAATGAAGAAGTTAGTTTCTGGAATTCATCCCCAGTAGTAGGTGACAAAGGTGGAACTAGAACTCACATCCTTTGCCTCCAAGAACAATACACTTTCTATGACATCACAACACAGAGCTGGAAAGATCATGAACATATATGCCTTTCAGATGTGAGTGAAAGGCTTTTGGTTGGCCCATGTGTAAAGTAGGACTTAGGAAGTTTTTATGGAAATGAGAATTCTTAGAATATATAATTACAGCAGAATCTCCTGACAAAACACACGGTTCATTCACACATTTCTATTTCCTGGAAGATGTTAATTGTGATACTCTACAGAGACTCTAAATGAAATTCTTCACCACATTTCTAAATATGAACATGACATATGAGATATCGAGGGACTTAACTCTTCTAGTAGCATAGGTCTACTGCAGCAAAAATGATTATGAAAAAAATAAAGCAACCACAGAATCTTGTAGATTAGGGGCATTTGGATTATGAATGATGGAGGCTTTGGAACTGCCTCTTTCATTATTTAGCTGTATCACCTTCAAATCATTCATTCCCCTAATTTCTTAATGTGCAAAATGAATGATGAGATAAAATGATCTTTAAAGCCCCTTTCAGCCTTAAAATATTATGATTCAGTACTTATGAAAGGGAAAACACCTTTTCATGGGTGACCCACTCCCTAAACCCCCACCTTTATTCTAAAGAAATAACCTATCTTCTATTTAACAAATGCCATTGTTCATTTGTTAAATAGTCAAAGATTTTGCATGCTAGATTTGAAAACATTTTATATTGCAATTCTTAATCTCTGAAGTTCAGACTGGAAAACCTTTATACATTTCAAATGGTTCTTAAAAAAATAAGTGTCAGCATAATGGTTATAGTTGTTGGAAGCTATCTATTAATAGGAAGGAATTTGCATTTATTACTTCAATAGAGACTGCATTTCATTAATACCCCAAGAAACCCAAGCCATAACAATTCAATTCAATAAGCTTTTATTAAGCTATATGCAAAACACTGTACTTCAAACAAAATTTGTTGAAGAAAGGGTACTGCCCTTTTGGAGCTAACAGTCTTTGGAGCTAACAGGGAAAACAGGCACAAACATAATAATTCATGAAAACGTTATGAAGGTAACTAGTTGAACAATGGGCAGAATGTTGAATTTGGAGTCTGGAGACCTTCCTCACATACTCACTAATTGCTTGATAGAGGACAAAGGGTGCAAGGTGTGAGGGTAGAAAAGGAATAAGTATTTATATACCACTTACTATGTGCCAGGCACTGTGCTAAATATTTTACGGATATCTCATTTGATAATAAAAATACAGGGCAAGTCACTTAATCTCTCTGAGACAATTTCCTCATCTATAAAATAACCTTTATAGCTCTAAATCTATGCTACTTTTTTGTCTATAAAATCGTGACATAGTAGATAGCAGAATAGGAAAAGCAACCCACTTACAGAGAGAGGTGTGTGTAATAGAAGGAAAGTGGGAGATAACTTGGTGAATTTAGGGAAAAAATAAAAGCAGTGTGTAGTAAAATTTGAGCTCGACATGTAGTTAAAAGATGACTTTGAATCTTACCTCTGACACTGACTAGCTGTGAGACTCTAATCAAGTCATGGAACCCTAAGTCTTAGTTTCCTCATTTACAAAAAGGGATTAATATTTATAAATTCATGGAGGATTAAGTGTACATAGAAAACTTTTCAAAAATAAAATATCATTTAAATATTACCTGTTGTTTCAATATTTTTCCTGGAGAATTGACCATGTAAATGACAACTATCTGAAGAAATCTTGGAATGTTAGGTTTTATGTACTGTGGATGTTTATAACTCATTAAAATATGCTTGAATTTTTCTCAGTAGGTGATAGGAAGTTACTGAAGATTTTTGAGGAATCAAATAGCATTGTTAGATCTAGTGGAAGAGAAAATTACTCTGGGAGTAATATGAAGAATAAATTGATAAAGGAAAAGAATGAAGATAGGAATAACTATTATAGAACTTTGGCATTAATGTAGGTAGAGAGTTATTAGGGCTTAGGTATGGGTTATTTATATCAGTTTCTATTTGAACTTGATAACACTGATCTTTGCAAACAAGTTAGACTCTGATGCTCCTTCACAACATGGGATTCAGTGATGATTTTTGAAATTTAGCATTCAAGATTGTATTAAGATTTCAGAAAAAAAGATAAATTAATCTCTTGTCACTTCTTTCTCTTTCTTATGTCTTGCATATTCTAGACAAGAGGTGTCAAATACACAGCCTACAATAATAAGGGTAAACAGCAAGGGTTGCACAGTAAAGGGTGGTGTCCTCTTGGAATGAATTCATACACTCAAAGCATCTTTCAGTCAGTGGCAAAGTTTATTGTAATGCCAATAGGAGAGGGTAGAGATCCTAGTGACACAGCAGTTCAATGAAGGTTGAGACTAATGCTTATATACACAAAGGACAGTGAAAGGATCTGGATGGGATTGAGTGCTAAGTAATCTGGGGTGGGCCAGATAGAACCAGAAGGACATTAAGATGTGTGATTAGGTAATCTAGATAGGATTAAGGAGTACTTAGTGGCAGTGACAGGAATGTCAAGTTAATTAAGTGATCTAAGTGGGCTGGTATGGACCAGTTGCCTGGGTCAGAGAATAGTGATCTGGGCTGCTGATATGTATGGGAAAATTCAGGGACTAGGTTTTTACAAAGACGTGTTTTTTTTTTCCTTTTAGGGATACAGGTCCCATCACCTCCATATTAAAAAAATAAATGGCAAATATTTAATGAAATAAAAATGCAATACAGTATGCAATATTGCAAGTTAACCTGTAGTCCTAAGGTATCCTGTGGATGGATTAATAAACACTTTTCCATTTCAATTTGATAGCACAATTCTAGATGTATTTGTGTATTTTCCCCCTAATTTAAATATGTGATTGTAAGTTTCTTCAATGGGAGTTGACAATAGCAATAATAATAATGATAATAACAGTAACAGTAATATGGGGCTCACATTTCCATGGCACTTTAAGATTTGCAAAGTGCTTTCCATATGTTATCTAGTGTGATCTTTGTAATACTCCCTTTCAGGATTATTGTCTTCACTTTATAGAAGGGATAACCATGGCAGAAAGACTTTAAATGATTTCCCAGAGTCACACTAGAAAGCTCAGAGAAAGGATTAAACTTCTGACCTTCCTGACTATAAATTCAGTGCCCTATCCACAATTAAACCTCTCAACTGCTGTTTTATGTGCTACATGTTGTATGTATTCTGAGTGCCCTCTATATAATTTAGCAAGTTTTGAGTGAATTTATTTTCTCTTCATTTATGAAGGGGTTTTTTTTTTTGCCTGTTTTCTTCCCTCTGAAACAAAATGTTTTTTTTCTTTTCTTTTTCTTATTTTTTTTTCTTTTTCCACTTGGTCATACCAAATGTTCTGGGACATTTTCCAAGTGTTAGTAAATGCTTTTGCTAGATGAGGAGAAACAAAGTGTGGCATAAAGATATAACCCTATTTTTTCTCATTTTTGCTTACTGTGTGGGTGGATAAATTCTCAACCTGTCCATAATGACACTTAGAAGTATATGTTTCAGTATTCAAAGTTTTAAAATGCTCTAGCATGCATATATTCATTTAAGAAATGCAGCCGATACAACACTTTAAATTGCTAAAAACTGAATATTTTTTGTTGGCTTTTTAAATATCATAAGGTATGAGATTGTTAGAATTTAAACAGAATAAGCATGAAATGGACATACTTGAAGATACTACAACCACCATGGAAAATTTCTGTGGTGATAACTTTTGAATTAATACCTATGTTCTATGTTGCAAATTTTTAAATATTTATTTTTAAGATTTTTAAACAGTTCCCATTCCTGATTCTAACCTAATAAAGTAGCATGAAATTATGATTACTTCAATAATAGAAATGCTGTTATGCATAGCCCTCAGATTTTTTTTGAGGGAGGGAGGGTAGGAAGGGAAATGTTTTTAGTCATCAGAGCCCTGAAAGAGCTAAAATTGTTGTAAAAATTTATTACCTCACAGTCCAAAGACTCCTGATCTGAAAGGGACATCAGATACTATTTTAGTTTATCCCATACCTCATTTTAATAGATATAATATCTAAGATTTAGAGGGGCTAAGTGTTTTGTCCATTGTTATACAGTCAGTAATTATGAAAAGCAGGATTAAAATCCAGATCTTTATGACTCCAAGTCCAATACTCTGAGTTTTTCATTTATTTTAGGGATTTATATAGTGTTTATTGGTTGACAGTAACAGGCGTTTTTACCAAATTATTTTAGCAAGGAGACCATTACTTATTTAGGGGTCACCGATATCAATGTGCCCTCTATTGTCCTGAATATATTTTCAGATCCAGTAAATTGATCTCTTTGGACTTAGTTCCTTCTTCCAAATACTTCCACTGAGGTTGTTCTCATGAGTGATTGGTTTATGGATATATATGTCCTGGTTTTTATAGGAAACATCAGAAAGATACTTGTTATCCTCACATCTTAGGTGTATGTAAACAAAGTAAGCACTTTAAAAAACTTGAATCACTGCTAGAAACGGCAAATGTGACGGCTATCTCTGTCTTCCACTGTCTATCCCTCTGTATTTCTTTCTCTTCCTCTCTGTCTCTATCTCTGTCTCTCTTTTATTGTGCAAATTATTGAGGGCAATACCACCCAAAGGACAAAGGCAAGGAGTACATGGTACATATAATCTGTTTTTTTGTTTTGTTTTTGGAGGGCAGTTGGGGTTAAGTGACTTGCCCAAGGTCACACGGCTAGTTTTTTTTTGTGCGTGTGTGTGCGTGTGTGTGTGTGTGTGTGTGTGTGTTAAGTGTCTGAGGCCAGATTTGAACTCTGGTACTCCTGACTCCAGGGCCGGTGCTCTATTCACTGCACCACCTAGCCGCCCCTGCACCACCTAGCTGCCCCATGGTACATGTAATCTGAATGAAACATTATACAAATGTGGAAAAATTAAAGATAAAGGGAGTAAAGAACATTACCCAAGAAATACATGAGTGAAAAAACAGATGGGTTGATACATTACAGAAGAGAGGGAGAATCAATGGATAGCCTGACTGTTTTTCTGGAATTTCTGAAGTGTCAAAAGGGAATAAGAAATGTGTTCATCATGTTGCATGAAACAATCCACTTTTGTGTAAATTTTTGCAGACCATGGACAAGAGTGACATAGAATAATCAGGCAGAGGTAATGCAGTCTGCATCAGTAGAAGGAATAATCAAAATGTAGAAATCATGGATGATTGGAGTATTTCAGCAAGGAATACAATTCATATTTCTATGCATTTTTTGATTTTTCAAAGCCCATTGTTCCCAGGAGGTTTGTAACCTAGGTGCTAGATGGATGTCTTAGGCATGTGATTGTGTACATATGTGCCCATGAACATAAATACACGAGTTGCATATGTGCATGTGCAGACATATAATGCGTGCATGTGTGAGCATATGGGCACATGTGTGAGCATATATGTGGCATGTTAGTTCCTGGTACAGAATATATTGTACTAAATAGTGTTTTCAGATTAATTATTCTTAATAAAACAATGGTTTATGTTAACTTTTGAAAAATTGCATGTATCCAAAAGTGAAAACTGAGAAGGGTATCATCCTGTTTCAGAAGAGCTAAATAAATTGTGGTAAATGAGTGAAATGGAATATTTATTTTACCATAAAAATGGTGAAATGGATAATTTCAGAGGGAAGTGGAAAGACCTGTATGAACTGATATAGAACAAATTGAACAGAACTTGGAAAGCAATTTATATAATGATAACATTATAGAGAAAACAACTTTGAGAGGCTTTAGAACTCTAACCAAAAAGTTTTAAATCTGAATCCAAAGAATGAGGATTAATCATGTGAATCAACTCCTGACAGAAGGCTAATTAACATAAATTCAGATAGGGACATACATTTTCCCACATGACCAATTTGGGGGATTTGTTTAGGTGGAATATGCAACTATACATTGTGGTTTTATTTATTTACATTGCAATTTCCTCATTGCCATTTATTGGAACTGATGGATTATTATTTGTTTTTGAGGATTAAAAGGAAAAATTTCCCACAGAAATTCCTATTTATAGAGGCTTTTTTCCCTCCCTTTTTGTAACCCAAGCATATTTTCACATAGAAATTATTGTAATAAATGGTGTTTAGATTCTGAAATCAGAAGATGGTGATGTGGGAGGGGCATCAACCCAAAGAGGTATGAGAGCTAACCTCTGAGGATGTAGATGTTGGAACAGTGGCAAATGTGATGGCTATCTCTGTCTTCCACTGTCTATCCCTCTGTATTTCTTTCTCTTCCTCTCTGTCTCTGTCTCTATCTCTGTCTGTCTCTCTCTCTCTCTCTGTCTCTTTCTTTGTGTCTTTCTGTCACTGTTCCTTTATTGGGCAACTAGGTAGTTCATGAGAGGAACTACTGGACCTGAAATAATTAAGACTTTAGATCAAATCTCATCTTGGACACTTACTATGTTTGTAATGCTCTGGGAAAATTACCTAACTTCTCTGTGCCTCATTTTACTCAACTGTAAAATGTAGATCATTAAAGCAACTGTCAGGGTAGATGTACAGATCAAATGAGATAATTTCTTCCAAGCACTTAGCACAGCACCTGACATATTATAGACACTTAATAAATGCTTGTTCCCTTCTGCCTCTTTTTCTTTCTATTTCTGTCTCTCCCTCCCCCACCTTCACCCTTCTCTTTTCTTTCTCTTTTTGAGGAAATCTATACACATACAGATTCAGTGTCCAGCACAAGATATCTAACACAAGGGAAGTGATAAAAATTCTAGTTTCCCACCTAGTCAGATTACTGAAATATAGCATTCTATTTTAGACACTGTATTTTAAGAAGCACTTCGACAAATGTAATGTGCTTGAGAGGTGGCTGAGGATGGTAAGAATTGTATATTACTTTACTACTTGAAGAAACTAGTAATAGTCACTTTAAATAGGAGACTACTTAGTGAGGACATAAAAATTTTCTTCAAATATCACAGTTTCTAGTTCTACTTGTCCCTAAACAGAAATGCCTACTATAACTATGACTAACATGTGGCAATCCAACCTTTGCTCGTAGATGTCTTGGAAAGAGTACTCCTTGACTCAGCCCATTCCACTTTCCAATAATTCTATTAGAAAATATTTCAAAGGAATAAACCAACTATTAAACATTTACTGTGTAGGTGCCAGGCACTGTGCTAAGTGTTTTGTAAGTATTATCTCATTTAATATTCTCACAGCAATTTTTTAAAAAGTTATTTATTTACTTTTAGTTTACAACATTCAATTCCACAATCCCTTGAGTTCCAAATTTTTTCCTTCTTCCTCTCCTCCTCCCTGCCCCCATGGTAGCATGCAATCTGATATAGGTTCTACAGATATCTTTACATTAAACATTAGTCAAGTTGTAAAGAAGAGTTATAAACAATGACGTGAACAAGGAAAAAGACAGACGAGAACAAAACAGAAAAGAGAGAGAACAAGTAGTTTGCTTCAATCTGCATTCAGACTCTTTAATTCTTTCTCTGAATGTGGATATAGCCTTTTCCATCATGAGTCTTTTGGAGTTGTCTTATAGCCTTGCATTGCTGAGAGGAGCCCAGACTATCGAAGGTTTCTCACAGCAATCTTGCTAGGTGTTGATATTATTATTCCCATTTTATGGTTATGCAAAGTGAAGAAGACAGAAGTTAGGTGACCTATCCAAGGTCACCCAACAAGTATAGTATCTGTGACTCAGTTTCAAATTAATTCTTCCAAATTCCTGATCCAGTGCTCTATCCACCCAGCTACTATGTGAAATAAAGAGTACATTTGTTCTGGTGGACCACAGAAGTCACAACTAAAGAATAGTTAGCGAGAATTTCCAAGAATCAGATTTTGACTTCACAGAAGATAAATTATTTCTAATTTTTAAGACTGGAATGTAATCCCTGGTTTTCTATTATTAATTATAGAGCTTTTTCTTTTAACATTATGGCACATTATGTTTGGGGGGTGGGAAAGGTATAACAAATTCATAATCATAGCAGAAATCAGGTAGAGCTTTTGTCTAGGTGCCATGAACATAGAAAAGAATAAAAAACAAAGAAATTTAGACTGTTCTCTGTTCAATTTGGGACACCTCATAAAAAAACAGGGAATTCCTTTTTTCTCTCTCTCTTTTTTTTTTTTTGCTTTTTGGAGGTCAGTTGGGGTTAAGTGACTTGCCCAAAGTCACATGGATAGTTTTTGTGTCAAGTGTCTGAGGTTGAATTTGAACTCAGGTCCTCCTGACTCCAGGGCTGGTGACTTGTTCACCACAGCACCTAGCCATCTCCAAAAATGGGGAATTCCTGAACCAAACAGTTACTAGTCTATTTAGTTCATGACCTTATGGAATACAACTTAGGAGTCTGGCTGCTAACATGCTTCAAAAGAGAGAAAGAAAGGGTGAGCAGTGGTGTATGAAGTCATGATGCAGTAAGTAATATGCTGTTCTAGGAGGTAGCAAAATTATGTATTCTTAAAGAAATATAATGGAGAGAGATGAGATTGAATGATACACTCCACATGTTCCTATTGAGAGAGTTTCTCAGTCAAGGATTTATTTCACTTTCCTTGCTGCCTCCTGGAACTGACAGATGCTGATAGCTCAAGCTCCTCTTTCTTAGGCATGGAAAGTCATGTGGGAAAACCAATATGAAAGTGCCATGCAGCCATGATTAGGATTGTTTCCTGCTAATGGATGGGTCACAGCAGTTTTTATATAGAATCTTAGTATATTCACGCTCTGCTTGTTCATTTTCATTCAAGAGTATATCTTTCATACTCCAGCTTTAGCAAAGGAAGAGGAGTAGCATCTTTGCAAAGATATAAGCTTAACTTTAAAAAATGAATTTTCAAGTGGAAGGAGCCGTATTGTAGATAAGGGAATATTATTTCTAAGATGCTGAGTGCTGAGATTTATAGTATAATTGTATCACCCACATCTCTCTTATTCAAATTCATTGAGGCTTCAATTACCACACAGCAATATATATCAACATATGTATGTACACACGACTACATACATATATGCATATATACATGAGCATATGTATGTGTGCACATACATGCACTGGTATATGTACATACATATATGTAGATACATTACCACATTCCTACATATATACCAACATGTTTGATATATAGTGTATATGAACATACATTTATGTGTACATCTATGTGTTTATCTGTATACATTTACACGGATATACACATGCATGCATGTGTGTATATGCATTTGTACATCTGTATATATTCCTCTTGTAAGCCATATAGTTGCTGGTTCCTATTCCAAAAGCATAAGGCTTACTAGAAGTTTCCCTAAAAATCAATGATTCTATTTTCATATTTTTCTTTTCTTCTTTAGGTGATTTGTAGAGTGCATGTAACAATGCCACTCTTGGGAAATAGGAACAGTGCTAGCAGAATGCAGTCAGATTAAAAACAAACAAACAAACAAAAACGTGTATTAGCTGTCCAGATTAGTTAGAAAGAGTATTTATAGCAAAAATGCTTTAAAAGATTTCAGATTTCAGGGGTTTTCAAAGAATCTAATTTCTTTCAGTATTGCATCAGCACACTTTTTAACTGCTCTCCTTGTCTCTGCAAGGCCAGACTCTCTGCTCTATGATGATAACGCACATCACAACCAGTCATAAAAGGTTGTCCAATAGTTGGGAAGAGGGCTGAACTATACTTTTTTTTTTTTGCTAGAAAAAATTTATTTGACCTACAAAAAATGTAGTAACAACTGTTGCAGCAGTACAAGTAAAAGCAGAGTCATATCCTTGTCAGTATTCATAGTTTCTTAGAGCTGGAAGACATTGTATACTTGTATCACCAAGCACACTAGCATACCCAGGATGGCTGCTAGCACAAGTTCTTAGATCTGCTTTTCTAAAGGAAAACAACTCAAAATAGGTTAACAATCACATATCATTTACCTAGTTCAGGTGAAAAAGTCAACACCCTGAACTTCAGAGAATACAGACAAAAGTTACAAGCAGAAGTTACAAGCAGACAAAGAAACAGATCAGCAGATGGGCTTCCAGCCATCTGACTTTTAT
>JAQQSW010001466.1:0-18056 GCA_028646575.1 Pseudocheirus occidentalis
CAGAGCAGGGGAGGGGCTTTACAGTGGGATTGCTGTTATAGGGTTGGGGCAGGAGCAAGACGGGGAGAAAATGTGTAATTCAAAAAATGTAATGAAAATGAATAATGTAAACAAGAAAACAAATAAAAACTCAATTAAAAAAATAGTATATTCCCAAATGTCCTTTAGCTCTATGCAAAACCATAATTAGGACAATGAAACTGCCCCAGAGCACAGAAAATGAAAAGGTGTCTATAGTAGTATATGGGCAGTTGAGATTATCAATTATTCAGAAGGAATGATTCATTAAAATAAGAAGTCCTCCCCCAGAAGCACGAATCGTCATCCTGACTTGAGGGCAAATTTTGTGTCATTTGTCCTGAGGGCCCAAAATGACTAGTTATAGCTCTTGACAATTTTAGGCTTTGTGTAGGAGTTACCAAAAAGTAGAAGATATGGTTCTATACTTTACATCTTCACTAAAAACTTGACATTTCCTATGAAAGGGATTATGAATTCTGAGAAAGCATGGGAAATAGGAAAAAGAATTCAAATACTGCCTTGCATGCTTCCAGGAATATTCTTTACATTCTCATAATTATTAATGCTTAGAAAGAAGTACCTGGCTGGGAATAAAAGTAGCTTGTATAAAGATATGCCTTTCTCACATCATCTAAAGAGCAGTTCAGAGAGGCAGCAGAAGGTTTTAATATCGTTGCCACTTTTAGCAAAAATGAAACTTGACAACCCTGTGCTTTTTAAAAAGTTATTTTTCATTTTAGCAGTTCATGTGGTGCAGTAATTTTAGAGCCTGCCGTGTGCTTAAATGGAATTCTGTTCCAAGCTAGTCATTTGGCCCATAATAAACTTTTGAAATGAGGTTTATAATACCAAATCCCTAAATACTGGGGGAAGAAATGAATGAGACCTGAAACTCTGGTTGATAATGAGTTCTCGCTTGACAATGTGTTGCAAGGCTCCAGCAAAAGAATCAACTCCTTTTAATTTGGTGAGGGGGGTGTGTGTGGAATGTTTGTTGAGGATTTAATTTTTCTGAAGAGTGACACATATGTGATTTCATACAAATCATGGGTATTATAGTTGTCTTCTTAATGGGTAGAAGAGAGTTGGAGGTGAAGGAGAGAATTTGGAACAAAATACATTTTTTTTAAAGTGGCACATATAGAGAGAGCAACTAAATTTTTTTTTCGGCGGTGTGTGTGTTTGTGTGTCTGTGTGTGTGTGTATGATTTGTGATTTCATTGGTATAACAATTCCTTGTGTAAGAAATCCCTCAATTGATTCAAAGTGATGGTTCTTCTGTAACTTAGAATCTTTTAAGTTTGCTTGACAAACTGCTAGATTAAGTGATTTGTTCATGGCATCACAGCTAGTATGAGTCAGAGATGGTACTTGAATTCATGCTTTCCTGACTACCAAGGTGACCTTATATCTCCCATACTGCCTCTATAAAATGTGTATAAATAAAATGTATACATACACACATATATTATAAATACATTATACCTATATATAATATAAATATATAAAATATCTTCTCTCTCTCTTTCTCCACATATATAATGAAAATCCTTATTTTTGACATGGAGCACTGGCATGAATAGCCAGAATGTAGGATCCCACACTTATCACGATCCAAGGGAAGATTATAAGCCTTTCCTCCAATTTTCTTTACAAATGCTCTATTGCTAATGCCTAAAGTTCATATTCATAGAAATTTAAAGTTGCAAAGAACCCTTGTGGTCACCTCATCCAACTTCTCACCAAATACTAGAATCCTGTTTGCAATATTTCTGATAAAGCATCATCTAGACTGCCTGAACACTCTGAGTTTTGTAAGCATCTTGAGGCCTTTAAGTACTGTTTAGTACTGTTAAGGCCTTTCCTTAAGTACTGTTATGTTCCTGACTCTTCCTTATCCTAATTGACTTCTGCCAACTCGAACTTGTCAGTGTTTCTCTGAAAAGTCTGGTATGCAGACCTGCATGTGACCTGGTGAACATACAGTACAGCTGTGAACTTTGTACTCCACAAACTTGAGTTTAACTTTCACCACTTCAAGCATTGCTGTGATTTTATTAGTAACCTCATTTTGACTTTCCCATTGCAAACATGCACATTTGCAGCTATTTACAGTAGAGAAGAAAAAAAAGAGAGAGGTGCGACATAGGCAAGTTTATATTACAAAAAGAAGAAAGTAATCCTAAAAATGTTTGTGAATTTACTCCTGAAGGTGCTGAAGTAACCTCTTAAGGTGGGATGAGAAAAGGCAGTTAAGTGTGTGTGTCGATGAGACGGCCTTCTCTCTGGTGTTCTACTGCCATTAGAACTTCTGCTCACCCCCAGCCCCCTCCACTTCCCCAGCTGCCTGTGCTGCAGACCACTATTCCAAGCTTTTACTGTGCCAGAAATCACCCCAAGGCATGTGCTTTTCATTGGGAAACAGTTCAACCAACTGGTGGAGAGGGAGATTAGAGATGGCAGATTGCCCCTTTCCTTTTTCTTGCCTCTGGGTTCTTCTGACGTGCAGTCCCTGCCCCTCTTGTCCCTTCAAGGTTGCATCTCTTCTCCCCTGCATTTATGGGTTATACTGTGTTAGGAAAAGTGCATATTATCAGAATGAATGTTTTGATATAAGTAATCATATGCAGAAAAGTTTATTTTCAACCATCTGTAGTAAAAAAAAATGAGTTTTTAATGGTCTTGGGAGCCTATCCCCCATTTCTTATAGCTTCAATGTATCAGCATTGATGTTTTTATTTTCATGTCATCTTCTAGGAACATTACCTGTAGGAAAGCTGAGGACTGACTCTATTTCAACTGGTATAAAGGTTACATTAGCTTTTTTAGAAAGTCAAATTAACTTTCAAACTTCATTCAAAACCAGTATATCTTTTGAAGTATATCTTTCCATAGAAACTGTTATTAAGTCAGGTGCTCCCCAGTCTGCATTTGTAGTTAATTCTTCAGACATAGAGATTAAGAAGCAGCATGGGAAAATACACCGAAAGCCTTGGTTAGTTAGTTTTCCAAAGCTGTCCCTGACACATCTTCTCTGTGATTCTAGGTAAGTTACTTAACCCCAGGCAATTCTAAGACTATATGGCAAAGGAGAAACCATATGTACTGTTTCCTTTCTGTGAAGGAAACAGTAAAAATGATAATAATGATGATAATAATTTTAGGATTTTACTTTATTTATTTCCATTAAGTTTTAGCTTCTTAATTTCAGCCAGTTATTCTGGCCTATGAGATTTCTGAATCCTAATTTTGTCATCCAGCTCTCCAGTTTTGTCATCCTCCCATTTAATAAATATGCCTTCTGCGTTTTCATCCAAGATAACAGATCAAAACCTTGAATGGGCCAGGACAAAGGTCAGAGCTGTGTGGCATGCCAGAATACACCTTCTCTCATGTTAATACAGATTGGTTCATCAACATTAAACCCAGCATTTATATAGTGCTTTGAAATTTACAGATCACTTCATATAAGTTATATTATTTGATCCTCGACAGACCTCCGAGGTAGGTGATCTTCTTATTCTCACATTACACATGAGGAAACTAAGGTTCAAATAGGATAAGTGACTTGCTCGTGTGTCACATAGCTAGTAAGTGTCTAAGGCAGGATTTGATCTAACCATTTAGTGATATAATATATGATATAAGATTTTTATAAATAATACTATGATTATATAATTTCATAAGTAATACTAAATATGTCACACATAATATATAAATATAACATCATAACATACAACACATTTTATAATATATATCATATCACATATGTGATATCCGTCACATATATCACATGTATATATCATACAATATGTTATATCACATTATGTATACACCATATAACATATATCACAATATACTCTATATTATCCCATTATATAATTTTATAATATATACCATAACATCATACATAATATCACAATATTTTATAATATATTACATATAAGCTCATATATTCTCTTTTTTGAGACTGAGACTGAACCTCCTTCAGATTATCAATTTCCTTTCTGACATTTTACAAAATATTCATTTAATCATCCACTTTAGAACCGTTTTAATTATATGCTCATAAATTTCTAAAATGTGCCTTTTGCCCCATTTTGACATTGTGAAAGATATTTGTCATTAGCAACTGATACTGCTTTTTATTCAGATTGTGCTCTCCTGGCAATCTTGTTTTTAAATGTGAATATTAATGAGGAGAGTGGAGCAGGTATCACTTTACCGTCAACTGATTTTTCACTTTATCTCTTATAATAGAGCTTCATACAGAGGGGTCTATTAAGTATTTGTTTCCTTGAGTTTATGGAAAAGTCTCCAGAATAGCATTAAAAGATGGCCTCTGATCAGAAGTGGGAATTCTCAAATGGAATATATTTGAAAGAAACGGTAAGTTGTGCATAGTACAATTTCATGGGCAATTCATAGTGCAATTTCATGGGCAATCATTTTTTTTTCTTATTGTACTATGTTATGGAAATGCTTGCTTTATCCCCTAATTTAAAAATATTATTCCCTAATTTAAAAACAGATATCCAACCCATATTCTGTCTATTTTTATTAATTTTGCCTATATCAGGGTTGTAAGCAGGCCTCCTTTGACATTTAACCACTAAAATAGCTGATAAGTGTGAGATGGAATTTGAAATTTTTTTAAATTCAAGAGAGTGCTTTGATATGATCGTTCCCAGGCTTTCTATTTTCCTTCAGGTTAAATTTTAACAGGGTCTCTGTTCACAGCAAGGACTAAGAAGCCCACCTTGTAGAAGTGAAATTTAGCTCTTATCCATAGAATCCGATGTGATCTTAGCACACTGGAATGTCTCTACATGTCGTTCTTTATAGCTGCTGACTGCTTCTGACTGTTAATTGTCACCTTTTATGCTATATATGTCTCCAGAAATTCTCCTCAAATAATATGATCTATTGTTATCACTTTAAAAACAAAATCTTTCCCCACTCCAGCAATCACATTTCTATTTTAGGCTCTAGAAGTCCTTCAAACATTTGCATGCTCATATCTATGCTTCCTGTGTGACCTTGGGAAAACTGCTTAAACTCTCTGGGCTCCAATTTCTCCATCTGTAAAATCAAAACAGAGATTTCTAAACTGAGGTCTATGCAATTAAAAAAAATAAATTCATCTTGATAACTGTTTTTTTAAAAAATTTATTTACTTTTAGTTTACAACATTCAGTTTGACAAGTTGATAACTCTGTTTTAATACAATTGATTTCCTTTGCAATCCTATGTGTCTTGTGACACACGTACTCACATGTGACCCATATCACTTGACCTCTCAGACTCAGTTTCCTCATCTGTAAAATGAAAATAATAATTACCCCTATTTTACATGGTTGTTGTGAGGATGAAATGAAATAGCATATGTAAAACACTTAACAAATCTTAAGGCACTATATAGGATCAGCTGCGTGTGGATTCAGAAAGATCCATCTTCCTGAGTTCAAATCGGGTTTCAGACATTTACTAGCTGTGTAATCCTGGGCAAGTTAGTTTGTTTTGTTTGTCCTAGTTTCCTCATCTGTAAAATGAAGTGGAGAAAGAAATGGCAAGCCACTCTAGTATTTTCTTTTTTCAATTCACAGACCAAAACAAGAATTTTCATAACACACCATGATTGCACACGAAACTGCAAATCTGCCATTGGAGCTACAATTTACAACTTGCTGCTTCTTCCAAATATACAACAAATTTATCATGTAAATTTCTTTTGTTTTCCTTTTTTCCTTTCCCTTCTCTTACCCCTGTCCTAGAGATGGCTGTCATTAGACACATCCATACACACATGTATATACATGTCTGTATATGTATATGTGCATATATGTACAATTATTCTACATATATTTCTGTTTTTTCTCTGAATGCCAATAGCACCTTGCTTCATATGTACATTATTTTTAATTTGTGTATTTATAATAGTCAAAATGACTTAGTTACTCAAAGTTGTTCTTAAAACACTATTTGTGTTATGGCATCATGAAGAGTTGGACATGACTGAAAAATGAACATACACAGAGCACTATATAAATGTTGCTGTTATTATTTCAAAACATTATTCTGAGGTGTCCATAGTCTTTGCCAAACTGCCAGAGGGACCAAAACATGAAAAATGTTAAAAAAAAAAAAGAGCAAACAAACAAACACTTGAATTAGAAGATGGGGCTATAGAATGTCTAATGGTCCTTCTAGTTTTAGATCCCTTGAACCTGTGACAGGGAGTTCATAGCTTATGGCTTTGTCTCTGAGTATGCATATTTTCATTAAGTGATTGAAACCCTTCTTCCCATTGAACCCCAACTGAAGGCTGCAAAAAATGAATAAAGCATTTATATAAACCCTCAAAAGTGACCGAGTGTGAAGGACAATGTCAAATCTCCTCTTATTAGGATATCATCTTCTAGGATTTGAGGTTACTGAGTTCTTTTTTCTTCAGTGGCAAATAATACATTTAGTTAGTTTGTTTTTTCAAGTAAGCCCGACCTGGAAGAGTTCCAGGTTTATCTAGTCATTCCTTTCTTTCCTTTCCCTGATCAAATCCTATTCATCTTTGCTCTGTGTGTGAGTCTTCCCTAAAGTTCTCCTGTGAAGTCTTCCTAGTTCCTAGTGTTCCTAGTGAATTGTAACCAGGTCATGAATACTCCTCTTTGGGGTCACCTTGTGTTTTTCCTCCCATCTGACAGTAGGACGTGGTAATATGTTGATTGATAACAACCTCTGAAATGGAAGGTTCCTAATGGAAGTGCAGGTATGGTCTCTATTCACTGGTCATATTTTCCATCTATTACATAAATCTTCACTACTCTAGTATTTCAGTTCCCTTTAAGTACACACATAGTGAATGGTCTGCTTAGCTAATCAGCAAAAGGTTTTGACTACTAGCTGGCCAGTTGTTCTTCTTCACAGGACCATGATATCCAAGGGCAATCCATTATGCTGGACTTGTACCAAAACTTCAAGTATAGGGCACCCTAATTAAATTTGGCTCCTTGATTAAATTTTAATCACAAGAAATGACATCAAATTGCTTTTTGAATATTTCACAAAGCATCTTTTTGTGTTCTAAAATGCTGCTAAATATTTCAAGGAGGAAGGGAGATGTGTTTCAACTAGATTTTCATAGGCCCAGCAAGTACATTTGGTTTATTGGTCAACATGTATTGGCAGTCTTGCTTTCAAATTTTGTTCTTTAATCCTTTTTCCTAATCAAAGACAGGACATTAAATTTATACCTCAAAGTATGCCAAAACAGAAAAGATCCTGATAATTTAGAATAGGTTGTACATTTACTGCAGGGAGGGAAAATTGTCATAATCAAAGGACACACCATGAAAATGCAATTCTGTCACTGAGCATGTTAATTTTGGAATCTGACACACTATAGACTTAATAAATTATGAAAGCTGTTATACAAATTCGCCCATTGACAAAGAAAATGAACTATTAAGTCAGTGTAAAGTATTTGTTTCTGATAAATTGTGGAAAACTATAGATAGTTCAACATACCAACATATTTCCTTTTGCATCTCCCTTTCCTGCTGCCACCATTGACTTTTTCTCCAGCCCAAGCAGATCATTGTTTTAGATTAATGATAAAGGATCAAACACTGTGCGAAACACAACAGCAATTATGTTAGGACAATTCTCTTCTGTGAGACAAGATTATGACTTCCAGAAATAGTCAGGCAGCAGTTACAAACCCTTTTCTAAAATAAAAAGAAACTCAGAAAGTCACCTCTACTAAAGGACTATACTGGGGAATTGTGGGAAGATGGCAGAATGAGGCAGGAAACTACTTGGCTCTCCCAAATTCCAACAGAAATAATTTAAAAAATGCCTCAAAGCAAATTTTAGCATAACAGAAATAATTAAAAGTTGGGCTAAGGCAGTTATCCAGACTAAGACAACTTGGGAGGACATTAGGAAAGACCTCACCTCCTAGGCTGGTAACCTGATTAAAGTGCAGATACCTCTGGGGAAATATCTCCAAATCAACAAACTCTTAATACTTAGGAGCAGCTGTGTAGGCAGCAGCCGTAGTTTCTGGAGCTGTTGCCCCACAGATAGTGTTGGGGTTACATGGTTGATCAGGGTAAGATTATGGGGGCCTTGGGTGTTGAGTGAGAACACTCTGGCAAGTGTGGTTATAGAGGGGAGGGGGCTCTGCTGGATGTGGTCACTCACAGGAAAGTGAAATCCCTGGTTTCAGTTCCAGGGAAGAGGGGAGAGAGGATGCATTCAGTCACCTGAGGGACTATAGAGAGCAAAAATGTTTGCAGTGGCAGTGGGCTAGGAAGGCCCTGGTCCTGGCTCAAAGGTAGAGAGTCAGAGTAGCAATAACAACACCTGACCTTGGATTATAGAAGAGCCAATTATTCCATTATTATAGAAGAGCCAAGATGTTAAATTTCCTCAGAGAGAGTCCAGAAGACAGTAGCATGAAAAACCTGAAGCCTAAGGCATTATCCCTCATATGCTGGGAGCAGATGCCAACTCTAACATAAAGTTAACAGCCAAGAAAAAGGCTGTTAAAATGAATAAAAAATGGAGAATGAACCCACCTACCACAGTGATAGAGAAGTTCAAAGAAGTTCAAAAGTAGATAGAGAAATTTCAAAGAAGTTCAAATTCAGAAGAAGACAAAAGAATTTCTCGTAAAGCTTTAAAAAATGTAAAATTGTCACAAGCTCAAAAAAGGAGTTCTTGGAAGAGCTTTAAAAGGACTTTAAAGTCAAATAAAGGAGGGTGAGGGAAAATTGGAAAAAGAAATGAGTAATGAAAGAAAAGTAAGAAAACTATAAAAAGAAAGTCAACCTATTGAGAAAAAACTGATCTAAAAACTTATTGAAGAAAATAACTCCTTAAATATTAGAACTGGGCAAGGGGAAGCTAATGACTTCATAAGACATCAAGAAATAATAAAATAAATTTAAAAAATGAAAAACATAGAAGAGAATGTGAAACATCTCGTTAGAAAAATAAATGACTTGGAAAACAAATCAAAGACAGAAAATATAAAAATTTTTCGACTACCTGAAAGTTAAGATAAAAAAGAGTCCAGGAATTATACCTCAAGCCATTATTAAGGAAACATGGCCCGAAGTTGTAGAACTGGAAGATAAGAGAGAAATTGAAAAAAAAAATCCACTGATCAACACCTGTAAAAGATTCCAAAATGAAAACTCATAGAAACATTATAGCTAATTTTCAGAACTCCCAGGTCAAGGAGAGACTATTACAAGCAACTAGAAAGAGACAATTTAAGTACTGTGCAACTACAGTCAAGATAGCACAATATTTAGCAGCTTCTATGTTAGCACACAAAGGGGCGTGGAATATAATATTCTTAAGAACACAGGAGCTGTGTTTGGAACCAAAAACTGAGTGTAATCTTGCAAGGGAAAAATAGCTATTTAATGAACTAAAGGACTTTTAAGTGTTCTTGTGAAAAAGACCATAACTGAGCAGAAAATGTGACTTACAAGAATCAGGAGAAACATTAGAAGGTATACATGAAAGACCAATTACAGAGAATTTACTAAGGTTAAACTGTTTACTTCTCATATAGGGAAATGATAATTGCAACTCTTAAGAATATTATCTTTACTAGGGTAATTTCATAGATATATATGAGGTTGAGTTGATTATGATGTGATGATCCTAAAAACTTAAAATTGGGTAGGAAGAGGTAAAATGGAGCATTTATCTCATATAAAATGGCCCCTCTGCTACAATGGAGAGGAAGATAAGGCGGAGGGTGAGTAGTGTGGGAACTTTACTCTTGCTGGAACTGGATGAAAGAGGGAGTAGCATACATTTAGCAGGGTATAAAAGTCTTCTTAACTTACAGAGAAAGAGGAGGACAAGGGGACAGTACAAAGGAGGATCTCAAAGGAGTATGAGGATTAGGGAGACAGTGATCAGAAGTAAATTAGATTTTTGAGGAGGAATAGGGTAAAAAGAGATGGAGACAACCATAAACAAACAAGTGACTTCTTTGACATTTATTAAAACTTGGAGATAACATGTATGACTTAGCACTAGCTCAATAGATATGCGTAAGCTAGAAGATACCGTGGATATGATGTTAGGCTTGGAGTAAAGAAGACTTGAGTTGAAATCCTGCTTAAGATACTTAACTGTTTGGCCCTGAGCAAGTCAGCCTCCTTGGGCTTCAGTTTCCTTCTCTATGAAAATGAAGGGTTTATATTCTGAATTTATGATTGTATAATATATCACAGAGCCTCACATGTAGAAGATATTTGATAACTGTCTATTGAATTTAATTGAATAAAGACAAATGGTCAAAAGACAGAGAAATTCTCTATTTTCTTAATCAACCAGTAATGCTGGCCTGTATTAACCAGTAATTTAAAAAAATAACTCCAAGCCTAGCATTGTATCCACTGTATCTTCTAGCTTATCTAGTTATTATTCTAACATATCTATTGAGCTAGTGCTCAGTCATACATGTTATCTCCAAGTTTTAATAAATGTCAAAGAAATCACTTGTTTGTTTATCCTTAGCTCCCTCTCTTTTTACCCTATCCTTCCTCAAATCCTCTAGGATTAAAACCAAGAATCATCTACCCAGCAAAATTGAGCATAATGTTCCAGGGGAAATATGGTCATTCAGTGAGGTGGAGGACTGTCAAACATTCTTGTTGAAAAAGCCAGACTTGAAAAGAAAATTTGACACTCAAATACAAGAAGCATGAGAAAGTAAACATGGAAAAGAAAATCATAAGGAACATATTAAAGTTGAACTACTTACATGCCAACATGGAAAAACAAGAATTGTAACTTAGGCAACTTTTCTCAGTATGAAGATAGGTGAAGGGAATTCAAATGTATATATATATATATATATGTATGTATGTATGTATGTATACACACATATGTCTATATAGGAGGCTTTATATATGTGTACAAACACGTCTGAGTGTGTATATATGTGTACATAGAGGGCATTGGATCAATTGACTAGGAAGGGACGATACTCTAAAAGGTGAAATTCTGAGGTGGGAGAGGATTAGAATGAGAGGAGACAGGGAGAGACAGAATGGGATTAATCATCTCATACAGAAGAGGCTAGGGATAACTGTTACAATGGAGGGGAAGAACAGGAAGGCAAAAGGGAAAGGGTCAACCTTATTCTCATTGATTTTGGCTTAGGGAAGGAATGACATAAACTCTAAACTGGGTATCATGCCACACAGGAGAGTAGGGGGGATGAGGATGAGAGATGGGATGACAGAAGGGAGGGCAGGGTCTGGGGGGGGAGTGTTACAGGAAGCACACACTTCTGTAAAGGGATAGGGACAGGAACAGGGTAGAGAACAGAATAAGGAGGAGGGTGGGATAGGAAGGAGGGACATATACTGAGTCTCTCACATCTCCCCACTGTGGAGATGTTCTTTGTAATTACACATGTACAGCCTGTACTTAATTGCTTGTCCTTCCAGTGGGGGTGGGTGATGAGGGAGGAAAAGAAAGAATCTAGAAGTTAAAGTTCTATAATCAAATGTTAAAAATATGTATGTATATAATCACCATCATCATCATCATCATTATTATTATTATTATTATTACTATTATTATTAACTACATCCAACTGGCAATTAAGATATATAGGTGCTGGGGTAGGGAGACCCATCCTGCCCTACTGGAAAGTCAGAGTGGTCATGGGGCAGGACATAGAAGAGAGCAGATTGGGGGAGGGGGTATACAGTGGGGTGGCTGTTTTGAGATATTGGGTAGGGGAAAGTTGGGGAGAAAATTCGTAACACAAAAATCTCATGGAAATGAATGTTATAAACAAGAAAATAAATAAATAAATTTATTTAAAAAGAAAAAAATAATAACAAATATTTTGTTGTGTTGTTTCCAGTCATGCCTGACTTTTCATGATACTGCCTGGGGTTTTCTTGGCAAAGATACTGAAGTTGCTTGCCATTTCCTTCTCTGGATGATTTTATAGATAAAGAAACTGAGGCAAATAAGGTTAAGTTACTTGCTCTGGGTACACAGCTAGTAATGTCTGAAGCTGGATTTGAACTGGGGTCTTCCTGACTGTAGACCTGGCACTCGATCCACTATGCTACTTGACTGCCTCAGTGACAGGTGTCTATGCATGCTGTAATGCCGTTTGCATTTAATTGTTCAGGAGATGGAGAATCTGAGTAGTCCTGGATTATCTGACGGACTTTTTTTTTTTTTTTACCATTTTGCTTTATTCAGCACTATGTAGTGATACTACAAAGGACTGGGAGGAATGATAAGTATAATGTGGAAAAGTCACAGATCTGGAGTTTGCCTCCTGAACAGAAGTGATAGAGAAGAGGAGAGACACTGAAAAATATAACTTGTGATTGCTAAGTATTAAAAAGAAAAGAAGAAAGAAATGAAAGACAAATATACTTAGATCAACCACATATCATGACTGACCAGAATTAGAAAATATTTAGTCTGCTATTTTTATGCTGAATGACATAAGGAAACTGAAAAGGAAAAGTGTCCTGAATTATCTCCATTACCTAAAAATCAGTATACGGTTTATCTCTTACTGGAATTAAAACCTGAGTTCTGCAGTTGAATTACGTTACCTTTGACTACATAATGTAAACTAGAGGCTAAATCAAAATGAGGCCATCCTTTAGCTAGTGAGAATAACTCCTTCCAGAAATAAACTGGTAAGGCATATTTACATTTTGATGGCAATAGCTTTTATAGCATCATACATTCTGAGCTGGAAGGAATTTCAGAAATCCTCTAGTACAACCCCTTCATGTTTTGAGATAAATTAACTGAAACCCAGGGAGTTTAAATGATTTGTCTAAGGTCATACTAGCAGTTAGCATCAGTAGCAAAATTTGGATTTAGGTACACTAATTCCAATGTCCCGGAAATTTCCATTGTCCTGAAATGCCAGAATTACCTTGATTCTCCAAATCCTTACAGCCAAAGTTAGTAGACACTCCTGGGGTTATCAAATGAGAATTATATCTAAAGCCTCTGTTGCTGGTCACATTAATAGCACTGAAGACTGCCAAGGGAGAGTACGTGTAATGAGGCCTGTTAGATCAGGTTCATTTCTGGAATAAAATGAGGCACCCATAGGTCACTCAGTAATTAACACAAGGAGATTTATTTAGCCACAGCAAAGAAATTACGTTCAACAAATACTCTGTAGCACTTAGCTTGTCCTCTCTTCACTCAACCCTATCCTTTGTCTTCTTTTGGAAACTTGTTTGGTTATCATGGCAGAGGATGGAGGATTCCTGTGCTCTTAGAACATTGTCCAAGTCTGAGGGACCCTGTCTCTACTCAGGTGGGCTTTTTTATATTGTCAGGTGACCAAGGAGCCATGTCAAGACATTCAAAAGGTACTAAGAAGATGCCATCAAGGGACATATAGCTTGAGCCATATATCTCTGTGATAATAAATTCTCAGGGTCAGCTTTGTTGCCTTTCAGGGAAAAACTAGCTTACACCATATTGGAGTATGTAAAGCCACACATGAGCAACTTTCCAGAGGACTGCTGCTGTGAACAGCTTTCAAGATTCTGATTACATAGTATAGAAAACTTTTGATTTATTCAATAACAAGTCAGAGCAAAACATTCACAGAAAATCAAAATACAGCATTCATAATGCTACAACTTACCACAGAAAATCAAAATATCCAAAAAAAAATCAAAATTCACCATGTCATGACTCAACAACTTATCACTAAAATGAGCACATAGTTTTCACCAAAGTAGTCACATAGTTTTAAACAAAGTACAATCATTTAGTCAATCACAGAATCCTTAATTCTATCACAAAGTACAAAAGTCAAAGTTCTCCACCCCTAGGTCACAGTAAATCATAGTCTTCTCAGTCAGTACACAGTATCCAAGTAAAGTCTTCTTTCAGCTTGACTTGACGCTGGCTCTCATCTTCCAACTGTCTCCGGGGCTCAAAGGCAGGCAGCTTCCAGCTCCCAGTTCCTTGTCCAGCTCCTTGTTCAGTTCTTTGTCCAGTTCCTTCTCCAGTTCCTGTTCCATATTGAAACTCACAGTGCCCAGTCCATCTTAAATCCTTCTCAGTTCCTGTTTCTGGGAAGACAAAGCTTAATAGACCCATGAAGATATTCAAACACATTGCTGGCACCATCATCAATTCACTATCTGCCTGTGAAATCAATTCAGACCCATCAGCAAGGTCTGAGAACTCAACACAAACCATCAACATAGAAATCAACACAGACCCACAAACAAGGTCCAATTTATCAGTAAAGTCCCAGGACCTCCAAAACTTTCCTCCAGGACTTCTGTAAACATACAACCAGAAAATATTCTTTTAGGGCTTCCAGTAAGGTCCCAGGACTTCTGTACAAAATATCACAAACAAACATCAACACAGACAAAACAGACAAACAGAGTTCTGGGATACCATAAGATTTTTCCTTCTTGACTCTGCCACCACAAGAGTCCTCTTCTCAGCTCTCCTGTCTCAGCCCTGGTCCTCTCCTTATATACCGTCATTAACTCCTCCCCTTCCTATTGTAGGAGTTCATGAGTTCTAGGGTTCACATGTTCTGTTTCTTAACAGACTTGATATAAGGCTCAAAAGAAACTTGAACTGAAACAAGGTGTTAATTCAATAGCTGAAACAAGGTGTGAACTACCTCTGTTCTTGCCATTAGAGGGTAGGAAGGAGGTGAAGGGTGGGGATCCAGTTAGATAGTGTTTTTTATATTCCTGATGAGTACCTCAGCTCAGAAACGGATAGAGGACAGAGTTAGCAAATGGATTTCTGCATATATACCTATATATCTATATGTTATACACACATACACACATATATACATATATATATTTATATAGAGATATATATCTCAGTGAAAAGAAGAGCTTTTTGATGCCTATTACTGCAGAGTCCATTAGTGACATTCCAAGAAGCTGTGAAGATGGATCTTTTATTAGAAATGTACAGAGCATCTCTTAGTGAAGGTAACATGCTTCCTCTCCTTGGTACAGTGAGCTCTGTTTATTGATCTGTAGGTCACTGGCCATGAAATGGTTTGAAGAAATCAAAGAGGGAGTACTATGTCTTCCCATAGTTGACTTCTATGATTTGGACCAAACTACACATTTTATTGAAAAACAATTACTGAACTTTTCTTCACTTGAGCTTTTGAGGGGTATTCTTTCACTTTACTATTATGTCACATATCACAGAAAAACACTTTTGAGTTCTGACCCATTCTGTTCTCTCTCTCTCTTCAATCTCCAACCCCAACCCCAAATCTGTGTGTCTGGAGGCCTGCTGCCTCCAGTAAAGTTGTAAAGTATCTGAAATCTATTTTGAGCTAGATAGAGGGATAGTGTTAAGAAATTCAAATAAATATTTTGTGACCATCCACATTATTTCCATTTAAAAAATGCGTGGAGCAATGGTTGAAATTCTAAAGGGTGTAACTGAGACCTAGGTCCTATCCTCAGGAAATCTGTAATGTATAGAAAGATGATATTAATGTGAGTAAAAATAATTCAGTTTTAATAAATAGAAGAAATCAACTGTAAAACAGGGACTACCTCCTCCAAGGCAGCTAGTTGGTGTAGTAGATAGAGTGCTAGGCCTGGAAGTCAGAAAAATATCTTCCTGAGTTCAAATCTGTCATCCAATGCTTAGTAGTTGTGTGACCCTGGGCAAGTCACTTTAACTCATTTACCTCAGTTCCTCACATGTAAAATGAACTGGAGAAGGAAATGTCATACCACTCCACTATCTTTGACAAGCCCCAAATGGGGGGGGGAGGGATAAAGAGTCAGATACAAATGAACAACAATATAGTGATTTATAAATCAAGAATGAATAGAATAGTTGGATATGCCTCATGCTCCATCAGTATCCTTGTGTTGTCGAGAGAATTTGACGAAAGATCCCAGCACATCAGGTACTCTTGCCCTCATTGAGAGCAAACTTATGGAATTACATGGATAAGAACAGCATCGGATGAACTAGCAAGAATGGGTTGAAATCGGCATTTCAACCGATGGTTGGGGGTGAGAAGGTAAATCCATTCACATATTCATTGAAGTACTGGATTATGAACCAGTTCCACCAACATTATCCTCACAACAAATATGTAAGAAAAGACTGTAAATAATATCCCCATTATATACATAGTGTAGATTTATAAAGTATTTTGAAATATATTGTCTCTTTTGAGCTTCAACAACCTCACGAGGTAGTTGTGTATTATTATCCCCATTTTACAGATGAGGAAATTGTGGTTTAGAGATATTAGACAAATTGCCCAAGATATTACAGGAAATTAAGCCCAGAGTTGGGAGACGGAACGGTTGGGACTCTGAACGGTTGCCCAGAGTCTCAACTGGCCAAATCATACAACTCTTCCCAGAGTGAGCCCCAAAGCAAAACCTCACAATAGAGTACAGATAGCCTTCTCCTGGATCAGATAATGTCACAATCCTCTAGACCCACTGTCCAATCACAAAGAAATAAGATATAGGTGTTCCTGAAAAACAAGCTTCCCCACGCAGGTTCCATGTGACCGCATTCAGCCTATTAGGGGACAGAGTACATTTTCAAATCAGGGAAGGTTCTCAGAGTAATTTAAGCCTATCTAGGGGCAGGGAAGATCTTCAGATTCTCATTCCCATAACAAGGCCAGATTTTAGGAAGAGGATTAAAAGTTTTGGTCTGGATAGAAGACAGTAAACAGAAACTAAACGGTCAGGGGTTTCTAAGCTACTTTTTGAATCTACGAAAATATTGATTGCTAATAGAACATTATCCCCACAGCATCTCCTTCAAAGATGACTTGCTTAAACACCAAGAAAATAACAGAGAAGCAGAGAGAGGAAGGGGAAAAAATTCTACCTATTATACCCAGAATATCAACTTCCATTTATGATGTCTTTGCTAATAAAGAGACATTCTGCAAAGTTTTGACACTTAGGATTGCCATATTCATTTTTTTACAATTAAATGACAATTGTTTGACTTGGTTGCTGCAAATGAATCTCATGGAATGGTCATCAATTTAGTAATTTTCCCACCTCCTTTTCTAAAGAATATTAGTTATGAATAAACATTAAACCGCCATCATTAGCAGACAGGTGCTAGCAGAGGCAATAAATACAATGATCTTCATGGACAAGCAGGACTGTGGATTAAATAGTTGTTACTGTTGTTCTCATGTTTATTGAGTACCAGTGATTCCTTAGCTGGAACTCAAAGCAGTTTAAAGAGGGAATGTGAACGTTCCTTGGGGAGTTACTCTCATAATTCTGAAAAGGAAGCTGCAAAATGTGACCACAGAGCAATGGATTTTGTTTGGTGTGCATTCTTTATAGCATTTATTACTCAAATTCTGGACAATGAGGAATGCTTTTTAATTAACTTTCTTTTTGTCTGCACTGGGCACGTGAACCCCTTTGTCCCTTCCATGTAGTTCAAATGATATATAGGAGCATTAGGCTGCCTTCCTGTGCATATGTGGGTGTGGGAATCAATTACTTTTTCCAGGCATGTTCACAGGCAAAACTATTTATCATGTATTAGGTCAGCAATTCCAAGAAACTCTGTGACATTATTCCTAGATCTTTGCTTCTAATCATAGAATGATGGCATGAAGAGTGAACTATTTTCTTTTTTCTTTTTCATTCTTAAAGAGAATAGAATATGCACATGAAAGCCAACAGTGATGGATACCTAAGCTACTTGCATTTATAAATGATTATCTTTCTATTCTTCACCCCATCCCTTACACCTCATTATAAATTGTTTTTTTTATAATTGTGATGCCAATTACATTATTTCTTTATGCTTGTATTGTACTTTATAGTTTTCAGAGTTTTCTTTTTCAAGGTTGTGTTTTTACTCTTCACAACAACCCTGTGAAGCTAACACTTAAATAGACCTTCAAAATTTGGGAAATTCTTTATATATATATATCATATACTTTATATTATATTTATATTTATTGCTGTATATGTTGTTGT
>JAQQSW010001467.1:0-18054 GCA_028646575.1 Pseudocheirus occidentalis
TAGCAACAGATGTGCTTTCTGTCTTGTGGAGAGTTTTGGAGCTTGAAAATCTTTTTAGCGTCCCATTTTATGAGTTTTTTAGCGTGTTTGTGTGGGAGCTGTGGTGCTTTGCTGCTTCTACGCCGCCATCTTGGCTCCGCCCCCGACTACATTTTATTTGTTGAAAACCTTTTTAATTTAATGTAATCAAAATTATCTATTTTACAACCCACATTGTTCTCCATCTCTTGTTTATTCACATATAGTTCACCTACACGTAAGTCTGATAGGTAATGTGTTCCATGTTCTCAAATTTTTTTTATAATGATATTGGTCTACACCCAATTTCTACCACATCACTTTCCAGATTTCCCAACAATTTTTAACCAACTAATGAATTTACCTCCAAAATTTAAGTTTTTTATATTCGTCAAGGTTACAAAAGTAAAATCTGTTGCTGTAAACTGTATGTCTACTGTTTGACTGATCTACCTTTCTATTTCTCACCCAGTACTAGACAGTTTTGATAATTAAGACATTATAGTTTAAGTCCTGGTACTGCTAAACCACTCTTAACATTTTTTTCATTAGCTCCTTTGACATTCTTGATCTTTTGTGCTTCCAAATTAATTTTGTTACTGTTTTTTTTCCCCTCTAATTCAGTAAAACAGTATTTCAATCAATTTAACTGGGATGGCACTGAATATATAAATATAGCCATTATTTCTTCTGTGTGACACATGCAATCAACTATATGTCTAACACTGTCTCTTCACATATCTGTTGACTGAACTCATTCTTTTATGGTCATGCTTAGGTTTGTCCTTCCAAAATGTCTTATATTTCTGGAGCATTAAAATATTTTCAAAACCTTTAACCACAATAACCTTACAGGTACAAGGATTTTTCTTATTCCATAGGTGAGTAAATTGAAGCTCTGAGAGAAAACCATTGCCACACAGCTACTAGGATTCAGATGTGGTGAATCTTCCTCATTCTCTCATTTTTCTGTATTGATATAACATGCTTTTCTTATTCCAAGCTGTATTACATTTATTTGTATACATATCTGGCTTCCCTAGTAAGTACAAAGTTACTTGAGGTCAGCCATGCTATTCATCTTTACATTCCCAGTACCTACCACATGACAGAGAAAACAATAAATGTGTGCTGTTTTTTTTGAAAGAGAGTTTATTTGTACATTTGCTTTGAAGTCTAGTTATAGGTTCTGATGGTCTGAAGAGCAAACTGGAAAAGGACTACTAGTTGGGGGTCAAGTGTAAATGGCAACAAGAATGGAGAGGATGAAAAGATATTTTTTCAGAAAGAAACAGGACTTCGCAACTGCATTAGGTATAGCAATGAAATATTTTACCCAGGTCTCTTGCCTAGAATACTTCAGATAATGACCTCATTAACAGAGGTTGGGATGAGCTAGGGGTAGGGGGGATTTGGGGGCTCTATGGATGATAACTTTCATTTGAAATTATGCCAATAGTTATTAGAACAAGGAAACTGAGTTTAGGATATCTGTGTCCATCAATGAATACACTGTAGTACTGTTGAAGTGATTTAAATTAAAATCACAGGAATTAGATCAAGGGGGGATGGGTGTATTAAAAATCTACCAAATTTTACTAAGAACCAAAGAATACTATGTTGAAAAAGACCCCCAAGAGCCATTTAAACCCAATCTTAGAATTACTGACAAACTTGGGAAAAACCTAAGCTGGAACAGAGCCTTAGCCACCTTCTACTTATGTGACCTAGGCAAGTCTCAACATTTCTCAGGTTCAATTTGCTCACCTATAAAATAAGTATAATATTAACATCTATACCACATGTCTGTTCTGAGGGTTAAATGAGATAATACAATAAATGTAAAACACTTCGCCAATGATAAATATAAAATGGGGACTGGAACCAAGGCCCTCTGATGAAGAAAACTTCCAGTTAGGAACTTCCTCTACCAATGCAGGTCAGCACTTTTCTGTTATTTTAACAGTTTCAGTTGCCTGGAGCACTTTGAAGCTTAAAGGACTTGTCCACTAAGCCTGCATGTGTCAGAGAAAGGACTTAAACTCAGAACTCTGCTCTGAGGCCATCTCTGTCTATTACACCAGACTTCTTCCTTTTTTCCCTTTTCTCTATCCTCCCTCCCTCCCTCTTTCCCTCCTTCCTCTCTCTCTCTCTCTCTCTCTGCTGTCTCCTTAATAGCATTAAAGGGAGAAGAGGCTTCCTGTAAAAGGTGGTATTTTAGCTGAGATGAAGAAAGAGCATGGGGGGAGGAGGAGGGAGAGCAACTAGTGAAAATTCAAGTAGTCTGGAGATGGGAGGTCAAGGTAATTGGATTACAGAGTGTAATGGGAATGGGAATTTGAAGATCTTCCCTGCCCCTTAATAGACCTAGGGAGAAATTTGAAGACCTCCCTGCTTTGAAAGTAAACTCTGTCCCCTAATAGGTTGAATATAGTCACATGGAGCCTGTGGTGGGAGGAGTTTTGCTGAAAGGAAGCTGAGTCCACAGGAAGCTGGTGGTCAGAGCTAGCCAGATGGTGGGGGAGAGAGAGAACACTCAGGAAAGAAGTCAGATAAGCTCCTGAGTAAATACTGATCTTGTTTTAGTTTGTGGGAAAGCTGAAGGATGCTGTGGTTCTCAGCGTTATTGTGGCTTCTGAATATCTTTGGCACTAAGATGAAACTGGCTTACGGGTTTTGGGATTTGGTTTTCTGGTGTCTAAATAAATGTTTTAGTTCTGTTCTCTACCTGGAGAGTCTGGTATATTTTGCAATCATGAGATGCTTATAGTCACAGTCTTTATCATGATCATGGGCAATGTAAATATTGCACTGGTGCTACACAGAGTAAGAGGAAGAGAGTAATTTGACTTGAAAGGGGCCAGATTATAAAGGGTTTTAAAAGCCAAACAGAATTTTATATTTTATTCTGGAGATGAAAGGAAGCCACTAGAGTTATTAAAAAGAAGGGTGACATCATCAAACCTGCACCTTAAAAATATCACTCTGATATGGAAGATATGACTGAAATGAGATGAGACTTGAGGTAGGAAGATAAATCAGCAGACTACTACAATAGTCCAGGTGTGAACCAGCCAGGAGATTAACACTTTAAAGAACCTACTACTAATGTGCCAGGTACTAAGATGGTAAGGCTCAAGATAAAAAGAAAGTTAAAAGAGTTCCTGCCCTCGAGGAGCTCACAATCTAATGGGGGAGAAAATGTACAAAGATATACTAGTTAAATAGGAAAGAACTGAAAGAGGAAAGGCAGGAAAATTGATCAACTTTGGAAGACTTAAGAATTCGGATGGACGTAACGACCAATAACTTCAGTCAGAAGTGGTGGACTTCAAGATGCAGAATGAGATACATTTTTACACAGTAAATGTGGAAATTTGTTTTGCTTGACTTATGGATATTTCATACACGGGTTTTCTTTTTCTTTTTTAAACAATAAAAGGAGATGATAAGAAATAATAAATGCTCTGCAACAATCAAAGAAAACACCATCTAGTATAAAAAAATTGCTCTGATTTTTAACAATTCCCCTAAAAGTAACTAAACCAAAAGTAACTGCAGTTAAAGGCTTAAAAGAAAAAAATAAGACAATCCACAAGGAATGCAAGAATATCTAGGGGGAAAAAAATGAAGCTAAAGATTAAAAAATGAAGTTACTGAGGAAAAAATTACAAGGACAATAAATCCCTGAGAAGAGAAAAATGGGAAACATTATCAAGAAATATACTCCCTAAAAACTACAATAGACTAAACAGAAATCTATGACTCCATGAGATAGCAGGAAATGTTAGAACAAAATAAAAAGACTGAAAAAATAGAAACTTTAAGATATCTGACATAAAAAACAGCAGACGTGGGGAAAAAAAAGTCGGGAGAAACAATTTATAAAATCATTTACTACATTCAAAAAAGCCTTGATACTCTAAGAAATCATAAATAAAAACTAACTAGAATCAGGTAAGAAAATAAAGCTAGAAGGAACCTACCCATCACCTCCTTAAAGGAAGTTTGAAAAGGAAAAGTCTTCTTAATGTATGCCAAGATCCAGAGTTCCAAAATCAAAGAAAAAATACTGCAACCATCCAGAAAATACCAAGGAATCATAGTTAGGATCACATAGGACCTGGCATATTTCATTAAAAATGAGAGATTTTGCCATCTTGCCCTACAAGAAAGTGGGGGAGAGGACATAAGAGAGAACAGATTGGGGGAAGGGGCATTCAGTATGCTTGCTATCTTGGGGTGGGGGCTGGGGGAGAGAGAGGGATAAAATTTGTAACTCAGTATCTTGTGGAAATGAATGTTGAAAACAAATAAATTTATTTTTAAAAAATGAGATTTTGAAATAGAATATTCCAAAAGATAAAGGCTTACAATTAAATAAAATATAATCCTTATAGGGTAGAAAAATAAGTCTTTAATGGTTAAAATAACTTTTTAGACCACACCATAACTCTAAAATACAAAGGCACCCACAGAAAACTAAAAAAGTGAATGTATTTGAATTGAAGAAGCTGTATAATGACGTAGTGCTAATATTCTAAGAGAGATTGAAAAATTAAGTATCCATTTAGAACCATGTCTTCAAAGTGTTTTGAAGGAGTGAGATAAGAAAAACTGAGGTCATGGGGGTAGATTGTCCAGAGGGTTTGAAAGAGATTAAGAGAAGAATAAAAATACACTAATCTGGAAATGAACACTAAAGAGGTGGAATTTGCTATTTCTCACTATTCGGTTGCATGAGAAGAATATACAACAGGAAAAAAAGGGGGGATAGGTCTGGGGAGGGTTTCAGATGAATCTTACTCTTACCTGAAATGAACAAAGGAGGGTGGAACAAACACAAAAAGTTTGGTGCACAAATATGTAAATAATTCAATAAGGAAATAAACAGAGTTGGCGTGAGGAAAAAAAAAAGAAACAAGTGTTTAGAGTAAGCACCTATTACATGTTGGGCACTATGCTAAATACTCCCAGCAGAAAGGTGATGAATGCAAGGTGCAAAGACATATGTGGTTCAATATGATTACCATGGATTTTGTGTATGTAACTATACTTATTTGTTACAATGGTTTTTCTCCTCTTTATAGCATTACTACAAGTATTCCTCAAAATCCTAAAATCATTGCAAGACTATTTTGGTGATATGGTTGATCAAGACACATGAGAAAGCTGAAACAATTACTCAGATAAATCCAAGTAGTGGCATCAACCTTCCACACCGTACTAGAGACCAGAAGGGATGAACTAAAATGGTACAAAGTCTCACAATTGCTTCATACATGGGGTGGCTGAAGTAACTGGGGATATTTCACCTGGAAGAAAAACCTTAAAATGGACATCATTGCTGACTTAAAGAATCAGAAGAGCTATCATACAGAAGTAGGATTCGTTTCTATTTGGTTCCAAAAGTCAGAACTAGAAACAGGTTCAAAACCTAAGGTGGTATAAGAGAAGGAAAATTAGAAACAAAGATGTCATTAGTTCCTTGGTTCTCTGGCTTCTCCTCACACTGGAAGTCTTTAAGCAAAGGGAAAACATTCTTCCTTCCTGCAGACCTCAAGAATCACCCTTCTTTTATTTACAGCAAGTTCCTCCTCAACATCCCTCCTCTCCAAATGCCTAGTACAAGTAACACTCACATACAAAGCACTTCACATATTATCTAATTTAATCCTCACAACAACCCTGTGAAGTAGATACTATTATTATCCCAATTGTACAGATGAAGAAATTGAAAATAAGAACAGTTACACTGACGGAATTCCCCAGTCACACAGCTAGTTGTCTCAGCTGGATCTGGAATCCTATCTTCCGGATCCTAAGTCCAGTGCTACATGTGTTACATCTTACTGTCTTGTATTTACTTACCTAGTAATTATTTTGTATTTATTGTGCATAAAAATATATACACATATCTATATATATACACACACACATTAAGTATATATGTGTATATATAGGCATATACATATATATATATACATATATACATTATATCTGTTCACATGTCCCCTGAATAGGGACTCATTAAAAGTAATAAGTGAAATAACAGATGATGATGACGATACCTAGAATATTATATAGTGCTTTCTATCTGCCAGACACATAAGGGTTTTGAGGAGAGAAAGGGAGAGCGAGAGCGAGATTAGCACAGTGCCTGGCACATAGTAACAGTTCACTAAATGTCTGCAGATAGACAAGACAGATAAGAAAGACTACATGGTTCACAGTTTCTCTCTCTCTCTCTCTCTCTCTCTCTCTCTCTCTCTCTCTCTCTCTCTCATAACTTATTAGCTGACACACCCAGCACAGAATTAGAGCCTCATTATGCAATCAAGCATCCCATGTTAGCCCATGACTGGGGGGAGGAAACATACAAAGGAATAAATATGTAGTGGGCAGGTCAGAAAGATTGTAATCCAGAAGAGCTGCAACCAATTTCAGTTGTGAAAAGAGGAACAAGGCAAGAAATTTGAATGCAAGTAGCCTTATAGGCCTTGCATTTGTTTGATTCTCTGTAGTCTTTTGAAGAGGATACCCACTTATTCAGAAGGAATAAAAATAAAATAAAGGTAATGAAAACTTTCCTGGCTTTCAAAAAAGTATTATTTATTCCTACACTAAGCATGTTTCTAACATGGGGATTTAAGAAATACTTGTTGATTAACTGATTAAATGATCCCTGGCATTCCTTTCTCTTTTTAGTCCTGCTCTAAATCTCTTCTTCCCATAATTCTTAGTCCTCAATAAGAACATAAACTCCTTTAGGAGAGAGGCCACTTTGCATACTTCTTTTCTTTCCCAATCCCCCTTAAGTAGCAGGAAAATCAAAAGTGCTTAAAATATAATTGATTGAACCCATAGTGCAATGTGGACATTGTATGTTTAACAAGTAAATAGCTAGTAATGAAAAATGAACTAAAGACTACAGTTTGAGAAGTTATTACAAGACCCATCAATTTTTATTTAAAGTACGATACCAGTCAGTTTTCACTTTAAGTAAATCAGCATTATGCAAATTATACTCCTCAGCAGACAGAGGGCAGGACCCCAGCAGGTCATTCTCCAGCTCATGCTCCCCGTAGGCTTTGGCAGGGGCAGCAGTGGTAGTGGCAGTAGCATGGTAGGGGTCTTCCCCTCCAGATACTGAAACTGGCTGCTGTGGCCCTCACAGAGCAGTCTGAGAGGGAAAGAACCAGGGTAAGGGAAAGTCTACAGAAATGTGTAAATTGAGCAGAATCAAGGGGAACAACTTAGTCAAGGACAGCAGTACTGTAAAGACAAAATAACTTTGAAAGATTTAACAACCTGGATCAGGGCAACCAACTATTATTCCCACCTCATAAAAGAAAAGTAATGGACTCAAGATACAGATTTAAGATACATTTTGATAAAATATGGTTATTTGTTTTGTTTGACTTATATTATTTGCCATAAGGGTTTTCCCTTTAGGAGTGAGGGAAGGGAGAAAGAAACCTAGGAGTAGGGCTGAAGAAAAACAAACAGGATAAAAGGTCACTGAAGCATTTTTTTCCTAAATCAAAGAAGAAGACAGCCAGAAGGAAACACAAAACAGGGCAGCTTTGAAAGTTATATGCTGAATTTATGATATACTTATTATATGCTTAAAAAGAAAAGCATACAGTGGCCAGTTTGGAGTCAGGAAGACCTGAGTTCAAATGTGAACTCAAACACTTAACACTTACTAGTCATGTAATCTTGGGCAAGTCACTTAACCCCAATTGTCCTGCCCTCTAAGAAAATAAAAAACAAAAACTAAAGCATACAAAACAACAGATTAACTTTCATGTACAGATAAAATTCTCCTGTTCTACTCTATATAGAGTGCTTATTTTATTTTATCCTTATTAACTTGAGAAAAATAAAATCAGGAGCAGATCATAAGCACCTCTCTATTACTACTAAACATGCTGGCTTCCAAATGCCAAGTTATTCAAAGACTGAGCTAAAAGAAGAAATAGCCATTTTCTAAATATCAGGATGAAGGTAAACTGATTTCATAAAAAATTTCCTCCTGAAACTTGTATTTTTTTCATGTAAATTTTTTACAGATGGAATACTGTAAGCAGATCAAAATGACATCATCACATTAGTAAATACATTTACAAATTAATCAATAAACATCCAGGCACTGAGCTAGACACCAGGAACACAAAAAAGAAGTGAAATGGTCACTGTCCTCAAGAAGTAGCTCACATTCTATCAGGAGAGATGACATGGACATACATGTAAAATACAAAATAGATGCAACATTGTTGAGAGAGTTATTTCACTAGTAGTTGTTTGGATAAGGACATACAACATGTCAGGTAATGCTTGGTAATGCTTGAGTTGAGTTTTGAAGAACAAGGATTCTAAGACAGGAATGAGGAGAGAATGGATTCTGGGCACAGGGGACAGAGAACCTATGCAAAGTTTACACTGAGTAAGAAGATGGAATGTCCTATATGAGGCACAGGAACAGAATCAATATAACTGAATTATGTGGAGGGGGGAAAAGGGGAGTGATATGTAATTAATGCTAGACAGGGAGACTGGGGTCAGAATGAACAGGGTTCTGAAATTTAAGGGTTAAAAAAAAGGGACGGTTTCTATTTATTCCTAAAGGTAATAGGGGGCTATTAAAGTTTATTAAGAAGGGGAATAACACATAATCAAATCTTAGCTTTAAAAAAATGACTTCAGCAACTGAGGGGAGGATGTATTTTAATGGGGAAAGACCTGAAACAGAAAGAGATGGTGAACTAAGAGGGGAAAGAAAGGCACCTAGAGACAACAACATCTGACAACTAATTAAATATGTGAGATGAGAGAATAAGAAGTCAAAGTACAACGATTACTTGGATGATGACAATGAAGTGCAGAACCTGGGTGGCTGAAAGGACGGTGCTGCAGAGATATGGAAGTTCAGAAAATTGGTAGGTTTGGGGGAGAGATAATGAGTTCTGTTTTTATGAGGTTTCCTAGAACATTATATTTAAAATGTCCAAAAGGCAGCTAGAGATCAGAAGAGACTGTAGATCTATGAATCATCTACAGAGAAATGATAGATTCAATCACAAAGTAAGGAGAAAAGAAAGAGAAAAAGAGGTCTAGGATACAACTGTGGGGTACACACACAGTTAAGGAGTAGAATATGGAAGAAGATCCAGCAGAGGAGAGCAAGAAGAAACAGTCAGATGTGTAGAAGAAAACCAAGAGAAATCAGTGTCACAAAATCCCAAAGAACAGTATATATCTAGGAAGGCTACAGAAAACTATGAACAACAATTTTATATAATAATATGTCTAATTTAAAAAATAAATACCTTTCAAATGAAACAGAAACAAAGATCCATCTACTAATCACTTGAAAAACCTATATAAGCAATTTTCATTTCTTTTATCTTTAAAGATTTAGATATTTCTAACTATCAGTGAATATAAAACTAATAGATTCTTGAAAGGACATTATAGATTAATCTAGTACAATCCTTTCATTCTACAGTTGAGATTAAGTAACCTGACAAAGGTCATACCAGTTGTAAGTAGCACAGGTGGAATTCACACCCAGGTCTTTTGACTCTAAATTCAGAGCTCCTTCCACAACACTGTACTACCTAATAACCAAGGAAAACCATATTCTTTCTTTGGTGGAATGACTATTATATAATTAATGAAAACTTTAAAACTTATTTTCCTCTAATCTTGGAAAAATCAAGTGGGTCAAGAAAGGGTATTACTGTAACAGAATTAAGAGACCCTCAACTATGCAATAATTACCATCATCAGTATATTACAGTAGCCCAAAATTGCAGCAAGGAATTTGATAGTTTTTCATGATATGCTGTAGGAATACATGTGGGCTTGATGATAACACACTTATATTCAGAATAGATGATGGACCAGACCCAAACATTAGTGATTAAATGAATATACTAATGTCAACTTAGAAGGTTTCTAGTATAAGACCACAGAACTCTGTCCTTGACTCAGTTCTGTTTATCAGAAAAAACTTGGATAAAAGTACAGATGGTATGGCTATTAAATTTGAAACTGATAGGAAACTGGGATAATAGACTATGAATTAAGATGCAAGAGATCAACAGTATAGAACAGTTTGACTCTTAGGTAAATAAAAAACATTAATATTAAGTCTACATTTGGATTCAAAAACAGTTGCACAAGACTTAGCTAAAAATAGTCTATATGAAAAATGCCTAGGGCAAAACTCAAGAGTCAAATATGCAATATGGCTAATAATAATATTAATAACAACATAATCCTAGGCCTTAGAGGCAGAGGTTACACTCCCACTGTGTTCTCCCCTGATCAAAATACACTTCAATTGTAATATTAAGTTCTGTTACATTCTACAAAGGCAAAGGACAATGGCAATGCAAAATGACAAAGTGACGTGGCAGTTAGATGACACAGTAGAGAACCAGGAAGATGTGAGTTCAATCTACCCTTAGCAGAGTCTATCTGTATTTTGTATTCTCAGAGATTAGCATAGTGCCTCACACATACTAAGCACTTAAATGTTTGTTTGCCTGGAAGAAAAAAAAATCTGCCCTCCGGACTCGATGTGTGACCTGGGCAAGTAACTTAACCTCTGTATGTTTCAGTTTCCTTATCTGTAAAATAGAAATAATAACATCTCCCCCTTCCCCAGGTGTTATGAGGATCAAAGGAGATTAATAATTGTAAAATGTTTATCACAGTGCATGGTACAGAGAAAACATTATATAAATGTTATTGCTATTGTTGTTATGGCTCTAGAGCAGAGGTTCTAAATTATTTTGTCTCAGATCCCTTTGGTAGTCTGGTGAAACCTATAGACCCTTCCTCAGAATACTGTTAAATGCACAGGATTACAGAGGAAACCAGTTACGTTGAAATCGTTACAGAAATATTTTTTAAAAGAAAGTTCAAGGACCCCAGGTAAAGAACTCCTAACCTAGAGAAATCAAAAGGGTCATCAGCACTTCTCAGGGATTCAGCATTTGTCAAGCATCCCTGACATGGTTATTCAGCCTCTGCCACAGTAGTTTCAAAAAGAGAACTTATTTTCCCTACAAGGCCACCTATTTTACTATCAGACATCTCTAACTTTTATAAAAATTTTCCATATTGCACTAAAATGTATCTCCCAAGAATTCCTAATATGTGCTAGCCCTAACTAGGATTTACAAAAGAAAAGTAAATGAAAGTGAGGGTACTCTCCCCATCAGAGTATCCAAAGTGCAATTTACCAGACTACAGATGTGTATGGCTCTGGATTGATTTTCAAATATTTGCCTAAAATAATGGACATTTAGGGATAGTAATACAAATATGACCATATCGATCAAGTATGCAGAAATAACAATAATCATAAATAATTTAGCTTCTAAAAGCTAAACTCCCCACTTATTTCATATATTTCTTCCATATCATCTACATGTAAATACATACCAACCACAGCTCAGGGTCCCTGACCCTCATTCCTTCTGTTTCTATTCAAACAGTGAAGGCATAGTAGGCAATCAATCTGCACTCTCCAAGATATCGTATCTTCTCTTTCTATCCTAAGACATGGGGTAGGAAGGTGGAAGGAAACAGTACAAAATAAAACTAGAGATGTAGGATAATGTCGAGATTGTAGAGGGTCTTGAATAACAAGACAAAATATGTGCCATAGGGCACTAGCAACATTTTTTAAACAGGAGTAAACTGACTAGATCATAACCAAGGAAGAGAAATGTAAAGAAATAAAGACTGGAAGAGGGAAGAAAGGCTTTAAGACTTATGAGGAGGCTACAACAACAGTCCAAATGGGTAATAATAAAGAATCTATATTATTACTGTAGTTCTTGAGTAAAGGATTAAACAATGGGGAGACTGGGGACAGTTTTCTTTATGGAGGCAGCTACGTGGCACAGTGGATAATCAAGCACTGCATCTAAAGTCAGAAGACATGATTTCAAATATGGTTTCAAATACATGTTAGCTGAGACACTAGATGAGTCCATTTATCTCTGTCTACACCTTCCTCTTCTATAAAATGAGGATATAATAACAGCACTAACTTCCCAGGGTGGCTGGGAAGATCCCATGAGATATTTGTCCAGGGCTTACTTACCATTGCGCCTGGTACACTGTAGGCACTTAATAAATACTTGTTTCCTTCCGTCTTTCTAAACTTGTCATATAAGGAAATGCCCACAGTCCATACATATGTGTGCACCTGTGTATGTTTATTTGTTTATTTTAATGAGCAATAAACTCTTAGGTTTCCTTTCACACCCAGAGCATTAGTTGCTGAGTTGGAAGGCAGGTACATTAACACTGTCGGTGGAGGAGTGAATTGCCCCAACTATTCTAGAAAAGTCTGTATAGCATAAAAGGTCATCCTTTGATCCAGCAGTTCCACTATTGGTGCATGTTTACCCCAAAGAGGTCAAAGAGAGAAAGAAAAGTCATAGACATAGCAAAATAGTCACTGTAGTATTTTTATGGTAACAAAAGTCTAGAAACAAAGTGAATACCCGCTGATTTGAGAATGACTGAACAGATCATACATCATGAATTAATGGAGTGTTAATGTAAAATAACAATGAACTGAGCAAATTGAGACAAACACAAGATTACAGAGGTAGAGAGATTAAGAATTAAAAATCTAGTAAGTATCTGGGGCAGGCTTTGAATCCAGGTCTTTTGGACTCAAAGTATAAATGACCTATCCACTACACCATACTTCACCTCAAAGAACGCAAAGAACAAAGAGAATAGAATCAATAGCTACAATAATGTAAATAAATGAACACACTAAAAGAACATATACTGATATTAAGAAGTCTACAGCCCAAAGGAGGAAGGCATGGCAGAAAATATGTGGGAGAAGATCAACTGCTGTGAGAAGTAACCATGTGAATAAATTATAGACCAGGTGGACAGAAAGTAAACAAATGAAAAGTTTAGGTCATAAGACTAACATGAAAATAAGCTATAGCTGAGGGACCAATTATCCAGGCATTAGTGAGCAACTGATCATTTTTAGGTTTGCTTAATGATTTTATTTTTCAGAAACAGTAGGGTCCAAGAATTTTCAAGCATGCAAACACTTCACAAGCATCATATGTGCACATCAAAACTACCCATGAGGAAGATTCTTTGGTATTATTATCACCTTTTAAAAGAGGGAGATATTGAAGTTCAGAAAAGTAATGTGATTCTCCCATGGTCACAGAGCTAATCAGCTTCAGAAACATGGCGTCTACACTCAAAACTCCATGCATCAGGCAATACTACTAAAAGAAGTACCAATGGGCAGCTAGGTAGTGCAGTGGATAGTGTCCAGCCTGGAGTCAGGAAGACTCATCTTTCTGAGTTCAAATCCAGTCTCAAACACTTATTAGCTGTGAGACCCTGACCCTGTTTCCTCATCTGTAAAATGAACCAGAGGAGATAGTGAACCACTCCAGTATCTTTGCCAAGAAAACCCCAAATTGGGTCATGAAGAATCCAACACAATTGAAATGATTGAACAATGATAACCAATGAGGAAAATTGATATTATGAAACTTACTCTTCCTTTAGAATTGGATTCTGGAGAACCTTGATAGGAACTTCAGATGGTGGGAGTAAGCATTCAATCACAGGTTTTATGATAATCAAGAGAAGGTAACTATAAATGTCTCAAAAGCACCTAATACCTTCAGAAAAAGATTTTGAAGGTACAAAGATGGATAAGATCTTATAACCTAAAATTCTATAAGGGAAATCTTCCTAGGAGGGAGAAGCAGCACAAGAATGGAATTCCTAAGACACAAAGTAAAACAAGTACAAGGAGAAAAAAAGGAAGCTGTTTAAAGGAACTATGTGGCTATACACACTAACTTACATCTTGAAAAGACATGAAGATGTTAGCAAATGCAAATAAGAAAGTCTGATAAAGACAAAGACCATAACAAGGTCAACAGCAAGGTTACTAAACTGAGAATGAGCCAAGGTAGGCCAAAAAAAAGCTAAGGAAAACAAAAAGATTTGTCACAGTAAAGATAAATAGATAAGCATTTTATAAGCACCTATTATGTGTCCGACACTGTGCTAGATTTGGTGAATACAAAGACAAAAAAAAATTCCTGGTGTCAAGGAACCAGGAAAGCAACGGGTAGATACATACTATACAGCATGAAGTTTTGAAGGAAAAAAAATACAAGTTATTTGGGAAGGAGGGTACCAGCAGTCACAGTAACCAATAAAGACTTCAATATAAGGTAGTGGTTGAACTGAGTCTTGGAAGGAATACATGGAAGAAAGTAAGGGATTCTAGGAGATGAAGGTGAAGAAGGAGTAAGTACATTCCAGGCATGGGTCAAAGACAGTGCAAAGGCAGTTTTGTGAGATCAAAGTTTGTTGCAAGGAACACAGAAAAGGCTGATATACTGATATCTGGACCATACAGAGTAGGAATGGGGTAAATGTGCATTAAAAGAGCTGCAGACTGCATGGGGCCAAATGTTGCAATGGGATTTAAAGAACACGGGGAGAGACTTGAGGCAGAGAGGTCAATTAGGAGGCCATTATAAGTCCAGATGAAAGGTAATAAGGACCTGAACTAAAGTAACTGGCACTATAAATGAGAAAGAAATAGAGATGTGAGAGATGTTCAGATTAAAAAGACAAGAACTGACAGCTGGATATGAGGGGAGTGGGGAAGGGAGAAGGAGAATAAAGCTAAGACTGTGAATCTGGTGACAAAAGAATGGATCATACCCTAGAAAGAAACTGTCATTTAGGAAAGGGTTGGATCAAGGGGAAATTATAAGTTCTGTTTTGGATACGTGTTCAAGTAGCATGAAAGACATCTAGTTCAAGTTGGAGATGTGCAGCTACAGCTCAGAAGACTATCGAAAAAAGAATAGGAGAAGCTCTAAGATAGATCAGGGGTACACTCATAGTTAGGGAAAAGTAAAAGATTAATGAATTAGCAAGGAGACTGAAGAGTTATCAGATAAACAGGAGTAATGAGTAATGTCAAAGACTGCAGAGAAGTCAAGAAGGATGAAGACAGATTATATAATCTGGCGATTAAGAAATTGTTGTTAACTTTGGAGTTCAGTAGTCCCAGTCCAGAGACAGGGTAAGAAGCCAAACTGTAGAAAATTTAGAAAAAAGTTGAGAGCAATACAAGAAGTAAGGAATGCAAAAAGATTTTTCTAAGAGTTTATGAAATGAAGAAAAGACACACAATGATAGCTTCAGAGGGTGATAGGATTTTTTATGAGTAAGGAAATTTTGGGTGTTTGTATTTAGGGAGGAAGAAGATTGTAGATAGAGACCAAAGATTATATATGCCGAGGGGATGAAATCAAGGGTACGTGTAGACAGATGTCTTGATGTTGGTGAAAATAAATGTTACCTCTTCATCATAGACTAAAAAAAGCTACGGGAAAGAGATGATGCCAAGGGTTCTGAGCTATAAAGAACGAGAAAAGAAGGAGCTCATGAAAAAGTATGAGGTAAGGGAAGGAGCTGAGAGGGTGAGAAGGAATGATACAGAAAGCTTTAAAAGAAATGCTTTTTTCCTGAATTCAAAGAAGATCAATGATGTAACAGTTTGAAGAGCCTGTGTAGGGAGTGGAATGGACATTCAATTTAAGAGGAATAAAAGGACTACCTTGTTGCAAACAAGTCATTCATTACATGCACATATTCCTGCCAACATAAGCTGAACTCTTCCTGAAAATGCACAACACATTCATCCACTAAAACTTGCTTGTTAAGACCTCTTCATAGACTTGACCACTGATGGGTTATAACTTGCATTTTATGTGTTTATTTGGAAAATAATGCAAACATCACAACTTTAATTCTGTTACACGACATATGAAACGTACTATGGTTTTTCAAAATTTTTCATACCTTCTCTTTTTTTCTTATGCTTCCACCACCCCTTTATTTTTATTCAACACCCCCCAACTGCATCTAAGGCTACTACTGCCCCCCTGATTCATATGCCCCCCCAGAGGACGGTATCACCCACTTTGGGAATCTATGAACAAAAGCAAAGCAAAGGAGAAAGGAGAAAGCAGGACAATATATACAATGACTACAAAAATGTATACCAATTCTAAAAGACAACAAAATGAGATAAAATATAATAAATAGTTGGGTCTAGTTGATTATATTAAAAATACACTTCCTTCAGCTCTAGCAAGAAATGGCAAATTCTAATTGCAGAATGTTATATATACTCTTGTCAACTGCAAATGATGTGTCAGAAGGTTCTTTTTTTTTTTTTTTTGTTTAAAGATTAGGGATGGGGAAAAGGAAGTTGGGAACTAAGTGTTCATTCTTTCCTTACTACTACAAATACGGCTATCTAACTGTTGTCCCTGCCTCAAAATTTCTTCCTCCCCAATCCATCTACCTCACAGCTATTCTTTCAAGATTTTCCTAAAGCAGAAACCTAATAACTATGCTACTCTTCTGCTCAAGAAGTCCTATGGCTCCCTATTACTTCTATCATAAAATACAAACTCCACTATGTCACTTAAAGTCTTTCACAATCTAATTCCAGCCACTCAGTGTTATTCTACTGTATTCCACTCCCCACCCCCTCATACACACAATAAAACAGGCCTTCTTACTGCTCATACAAGGCATTCCACTTTTCACAAATTGTCTTCCACATACATAGAATGCACTCCCTCCTCCTCAAAGTAACTTCTGAAGCACTTGCATTTACTTTGTCTTCTATCTCTTTACATGTATATACATGCTGTTTCCTATCCCCCTGTTTCTGCAATGAAGGTTTCAGACAAGATGACTTCAAGTTTCCTTCCACCTCTAAATCTATATTTGCATGATCTTGTTATTTCTACATTCACAACATCTCTTACAGCTCTCCCTTCTCTGTCCACTCACATAGCCATCACCTGAGTTCAGGCTCAACACCACTCACCTGGACTATGTTTTTTGTAAAAGCCTGTTCTTCCTGCCTCAAGCCTCTCCACACTCTCGTCCTTCAGACAGCTGCCAAAGTGAAGTGCAAGTCTATCTATATCACTCCGTTCTCAATAAATGCAAATGGCTTCCCATTGCATCTAGAAACAAATATAAAGTATTCTGTTTGGATATATCATAATTAGGATTCCTCTCATGTTGAAGTTGAACAAAAGAGATGATCCCTGAAGTTCTTTCAAATTCTGTGATAGTTTATTGGTAGTTAGACTTTTAAAAAAATAACAATCATTAACTACCAACCTGTATGCCTTTTTCATATCTACAAGACCTTTAAGAGAATAAATAATACATAAATACATCAAGACTATGCTGATGAAAAAAGGGAATGAATGGGCTTTTGCAAACTATATTGCATACCTGACCATACCTTTACAGGCATACTACTGACAAGAAAAAAAAAAGATGTTTGGTTGACTTAAAAAAGTTTTTTTTTTTAGTCAAGCAAAACATTACCTTAAAGTCTTTCCCCTCAATGAGTATAGTAATCTACTGTGTGATAGACCCAAACACTCCAGCTTCCGGGATAAGAACTCACTATTTGACAAAAACTGCTGGGAAAACTGGAAAAGATTATGGCAGAAACTAGGCATAGACCAACGTCTTACACCATACACCAAAAAAAAGTCCAAATGGGTACACAATTTAGATATAAAGGCTGATAGTATAAGCAAACTGGGAGAGCAAGGAATAATTTACCTGTCAGATTTATTGAGAACGGAAGAATTTATGACCAAACAAGAGATAGAGAACATTATGAAATGCAAAATGGATAATTCTGATCATAATAAATTGAAAGTTTTTGCACAAAGCCAATGCAACCAAGATTAGGAGGGAAGCAGAAAGCTAAGAAACAATTTTTACAATCAGTGTCTCTGATAAAGACCTCATTTCTAGGGGGGCGGAGCCAAGATGGCGGCATAGAAGCAGCAAAGGACCACAGCTCCCACACAAACACACTAAAAAACTCATAAAATGGGACGCTAAACAGATTTTCAAGCTCCAAAACTCTCCACAAGACAG
>JAQQSW010001469.1:0-18037 GCA_028646575.1 Pseudocheirus occidentalis
CCTCCAGTGCAGCCGATCTGCTCTCCTGCAGCCGCAGTTCCCGGCCCGATGCCCCAGGGCCTGAGCCGGCGGGGGTTTCAGCCGTGGGTCCCAGACTGCTGCAAAGAGCCCCGCCTGCTGCGCTGCCTGTAGTGCTTTCTGTCTTGTGGAGAGTTTTGGAGCTTGAAAATCTGTTTAGCGTCCCATTTTATGAGTTTTTTAGTGTGTTTGTGTGGGAGCTGCGGTGCTTTGCTGCTTCTACGCCGCCATCTTGGCTCTGCCCAACTAAGAAGGCCGATTTTAGAAAAACTTGGATAATCTTATATGAACTGATGTTGAGGGAGAGGAACAGAAGCAGGAGAACACTGTATATAATAATAGTCACGTTGTCTGATAACTAACATTGATAGACTTGGCTTTTCTCAGCAATGCAAGTTCAATGACAACTCCAAAAGGCTCCTGATGGAAAATGCTTTCTACATCCAGAGAAAGAATTACGGAGTCTGAATGCAGATTTGTTATGAGCTGCTTAATAGTCTGGCAATAAGCATGATCTGAGATGTGAATAAAAAAAGGACCAGACCATGTGGATAGTTTGGGGAAGAATCATGAACTCTGTTTATTGATGCTTAGAACAAAGTTTTAAAGATTTAAATCACAAAGACTAAAGTATCCTTATCTCAGTCATATCCTGGAATATTATTACTAATAGAATAGTCTACCATACCCACAATACCCAGAAAGTAGCTTGGATAAGACAAGGCTTATTATCAAGGGCCCAAGAAGTTATGGGGAAGGTCAGTTGTCATTTATCAAAATGTATCTTACAGGACAAAGGATGCTCCCTGAGAGCAGACCACAATCTCAAGACATTTGCATAGAAATGAGTCTCAAAGACATCTGTATAGAAGCCAGATCCCTGAGAATCAATATTTTGACTTACAATAGTCTTTGGCATAGTAAGATAAGGAACATGTCCTTTTTGGTGCCTGAAGTTAGGCGGCAAAGGTTTTGATGTCGGGATATCAGGGATAAGTCCTTTTAAGTTTACCCCTGAGGTTCTTTTCAGGGGAGCTAGCCTTTGCAAGCCAAAGTCACCTTAAAAGGAATTAGGTAGGAATTAAGGTCTCTTATCTGAGTCCTGGATCAGGCCTAACTGGCTCACCACACAGACTGAAGCATGCTATTTGTTCTGTCTCTCTCTCCTTGTCTCTCCCTCCCTCTCCCTCTCTCCCTCTCTCTCTCTCTCTCTCTCTCTCTCTCTCTCTCTCTCTCTCTCTCTCATTTGGTTCCTACTTTGTTGTGGTTCATTCCATTGGTTCTAATTCTTATTTGCAGCATGACCAATGTGAAAATATGTTTAATGTGAATTTATATGTAGAGCCTACAGAAGATTGCATGCTGTCTTGGGGAAGAAGATGTTAGGGAGGGGGAGAAAATTTGGAACACAAGCTTGCAGCAAACTAAAAATAAATAAATAAATAAACAAATAAATAAACGAATTTTAAAAATAACTTCAGAATTATAAATGCCACATCTGTACAAAAACATTATTTGAAAGGTTAATTAGAACTCTAAAATATGTAGAGGCCTCTTAATAAAATACAACCTAACCACCACCTTACACTATACATTGTTCTAACCAGTTTTTAAGCTTTGTAAAATTTTCATTAGCTTGGGCTCAGTGACTGAAAGGCTTACATTTGTAATCATAACTTTAAGATCATCCAAAGAATGATTTTTGGTAAATAGGACTGTTTAGGTGTTACTAATGCCATGACAAATGATCACATCAAAATAAATCAAGTAACCATGGTAATTAAACAAAAGGTCCTCCTTTACCAGTAAAGTGGTCTGAAATAGTGTTATAGAGAAACTGTCACACATACAAAATACCAAGGTACCCCAACTTGTTAAATTTACTATATAATCAACTGTTATTCAAAATTAAAACCAAAGAAACAAACATCTAAGAGAAATTCAAATATTTAAACTTTCAAACATTGCTTTGGTAAGTTGTTTTATTTTTTGCCATTTGTACTTATTATAGTTTAAAACTACACACAATACACACACACACACAAACATATACACAGAGGAATTCCTTAATTGTTGGGCATCCCCTAATTTTCCAGATTCTGCCACAACAAAATAGTGTGCTACAAATATTTTGTATCTATAAAAGCTTTGAACAAAACAAAAAAATAGAATTTAAACAAGTCAATCACAGAAAAAAAAGTATGAGTCATAAATGAACTCCCAAAGGTGAACACACCCATAAACATACGGTTTTAGAAATGAATTCTATAAAACTATTTTTTTTTTGCCTTTTGGAGGGGGGCAGGTAGGGCAATTGGGATTAAGTAACTTGCCCAAGGTCACATGGCTAGCTTTGTGTTAAGTGTCTGACCTTGGATTTGAACTCACGTCCTCCTGATGGTAGGTCCTGTGCTCTGTTCACTAAACCCCTTAGCCACCTCTAGAAAACATTTGAAAAAAGAGTTAATTTCAGTGTTATACCAACTATTTTGGGGGAAAACACAAAAAAAGCGAATTCTAACAAATTCCTTCCATCACATAAATATGGTCTGAATGCCTAAAACAGATACAGTAAAAATCAAGAAAGAAAATTACAGGCTGATATCTAATGAATACTCATATACAAAGTTTACATAAATATTATACAAAATGCTGAAGAAACCTATCACCAAATTATACAATATGACCAGGAAAGACATATCACAAATCAAGTGTTGATTTTATAGTAGGAAAACTGTAAATGTAACTAACCATTTTAATATCAAGAACAACTCTGTATCAATCCACTGACTGAAATGTTCTTCACCCTTGTCTCTGCTCCTGGCTTCCACAGCTTTTTTCAAGATTCAGTTCCAGTTCCATCTTCTTCAGTCCTCCCCCATACCCTACCCACCACCTCTGATACTGAGTGCCATTTCTCTAAGGTTACCATCCATTTATGCTGTATAAACACACACACACACACACACACACACACACACAAACAGAATTGTGTTTGCATCCAGTCCCTGAAACATCATTAGCACTTCATAAATGGTTGTTGACTGACAGATAAAATATGATCCTAGAAATCAGTTTCTCCTGGACTTTTACTTTGGTTCAAAAGTTTAACTCAACTTTAATTTGGATAAGATATAGTATAACGTGGAGCCCATCTAATCTAATTCTAGATTTTTACCAACTTACTGACAAATCAGAAATAACTCACATAACTCATTTGACATCCTCGTGTTCATTTCAGAAAGGAAAGCTTGGTTTTTCATTCAACAATTTCACAAGGGTGTTCTATATGATTCAATTTCCCAAGAAATTGGAAATTGCTTCCAAATGAATGTTATGTACAATAGCCAATCACATTTTGCATCAATATACACATGTGTATTTATACTTTTAACTATTTGGTGCACTTATTATAATAATCCTTTTATCTTGAGAGCACATTTATAATTTTAGTTGCATTGCATATGCATTTACTTGCATATAATTTTGTTGCATCTTACATTGCATCTTCACAACGTTGGTCTCATTAGAATTTATGAGTAAATTTACACAAATAAAGGTTAAGTGAGTACCTTTGATCACATAGTTTTTCACAAAAGAGTAAAGAATAGGACATGAGTTTCCTGACTGTTTTCCTAGTGCCCTTTTGATTATATTATATAACTTCCTTGAGGGTAGGGACTTTTTCACTCTTGCCCTTGTAATCCCAGAACCAAGGACAGACAGCTCCTGATACATAGCAGTAACTTGAGAAAAGTTTGAATGGAGTGGCAATATACTGAAAGAACATTGAAAGATCTCAGGTAACTTTTTACTAAAGAGGCAGCAAATGTGTTTTTTTTTAATCTAATAAAGTCATTCTTTATATTTCCTTCCAAATTCTAGGTACGCTTGATGTAGGAACCTCTACATTTAAGCATTCCTTAAAATTAGCAATAAAGTAAACTAATTAGCAGCCTTATCAAACCAATAAAGCACGTTTACAAAGACATTTTGAATTTGTATTCAACATTTCCTAAATTACAGGAAATAGGATGCTGAAAACACTTTGAATTAACCTAGTGATAGTTTCTCTTTATGTCAAATCACTTTGCATATTTAATTTAATTTTCCAGAAACTGGTAGTTAGATTTCAGGCAGCATTTCTGTAGTAGGGTAGGTTGGAAATTCTTAAAACAAACATGAGATGCATAAATTTAAAGACATGTCCACTCTAAATTTTATTTGGACTATTTGTGCTGGACCTGTGGTAGAGCTTTCTGAGAGCTTATACTGGTCAGATCAGTCATAGTCAGAGGCATTGTGCCTTGACCTTGACATAGTGATTCCATTTTGGTCCTCCTTGTACATGAAGAACAGCTGTACCAGGCGACAACTTAATCTTAGGACAGCAAAGGGACTTGAGCCTAGCCACAGAAAGAGTGAGTAAGTTAAGCATGGCAAGAACACACAGCAAGTGTCTTTTAACTACACTTTGATGAATAAAAGCTACTGACATGGGCAACACATTTTGATCCCCCCCCAAGAAGTATGTTAAATATTAGAGACATTCAGAAAAAGGGCAATTGAAAAATGTAAAAATTAGTAAATTAAGGACAAAGCACAATTTTCCTGTGTTCTTCTGTTGTTCTATTGCATAGTACACTCCCTGCTCAAAGGTGGGGGTTAGAAGTGAGGAAGGAAGATACCTCTTACTTTCCTTGACTAAGAAAACAAAATTAATATCAAACCAGAGATTTGTTCCCTTGTTTGTTGGGTTTTTTTCCTTCTTCTTTTCCTCCCACACTGCAATATCCTGTCTGGTAATGGCTGTGTACAAATCTAGGGGAAAAAAGGAGAAAATTGTCCCTCTGAGTATAACATGTGTGGTTTATAGCTCTCTTTATGCCTCATGCTTAGAAAGCAGCATGGTGTTTAGCAATCAATGGCAGGAATCTAATATACCTAATCATTCTCTTAGATGTATTTTTTTTAAGTGAGGGAAATGGTAAAGCCCTGTGAGAATTAAAGCACTAAAAAGTTCTCACTAAAAAAAGCAAATGTTCTAGAAAAGGTAAAACCAAGGATGAGAATGTCCACTGCATGGTCAACTGGAATACTTCAACATGTGGAAAGGTCAGTAACATTTTCCATGCCTATTATTTTCTATGTGTACATATACATATACATAAACACACACATATACACAAACATACACGTGTATACACACATGTATGTGCATATAAGTATGCTCACATACACATATATACAACTTTATGTATGTGTATGTACATATATGTGTACATGCACACATGCATATAGGACAGTCACAAGTATCAGGTGAATTCAACCAAAACATCTGGCCATCAGTTTTCTATGTTTAAAACAAAGAATGGCAGTTGCTAATTCAGTTAACAAATATATATTTATTAAGCTCTTCCTATATCCTGGGCAGTATATTAAGTGCTAGGGATATAAAGGTTAAAACAAAGTACTTACCTTCAAAGAATGTAGATTCTAATAGTGAATAACTAAGTGCACACAAGATGTATATAGAGTCAATGGAGGAAATTTGGAAGAGAAAGTCATTAGCAGCTGAAGGACTGGGAAAATCCTCCTATAGAAGGTAGATTTAATCAGTCTAGAAGGAAAGCAGGGGGACCTATTAGGCAAGGTAATGAAACAAAGCACTCCAAATATGGGAGATAGCCAATGCAAAAGCATGGAGAGGGAAGATGAAATATATAAAAATTTGAAGAAGTCTTCAGATTCTCAGTCTAATCTATTTTACCTTCAGCAAGAAACCATGCACAGAGCCTTAGAAATAAGCTAATTCAACTCCTCCATTTCAAAGATCAGGAAACGGTCTTACAAAAGTGAAGTGATTTGCACATGATCACAGAACGAGTTCATGGCAAGGACAAGACTAAACATCAGGTCCCCTGATTCCAAATACAGGAGATTTATGTGTCATTTGATTTCATATTGCCTCTTCTTAAATAAGTATAACCTAAGCCCTGGGAATAGCGATAGGGTAGAGGTGGGGGAAAAGGTCTAGACCTGCTATTTCATTGTGTGTGGAAACTCTCATTGACAAACCTCCCTCTACAACTTGTAGCAGAGAGATTCTTGAGGGGTTAGAGGTTAAAAGAGTTACCCAGAGTCTCGCAGCCAATGCATATGCAGTAGAATGTCTTACTGTAGCAAAAATCTTAGGTCATATAGATGCACTTTTTTTTTTTTGCTTTTTGGAGGGCAGTTGGGGTTAAGTGACTTGCCCAAGGTCACGCGGCTAGTTTTTGTGTTAAGTGTCTGAGGCCGGGTTTGAACTCAGGTCCTCCTGACTCCAGGGCCGGTGCTCTGTTTACTGTGCCACCTAGCTGCCCTCACTGTGCTACCTAGCCACCCTTATTGCACTACCTCGCTACCCTATAGATGCACTTCTAAATAAATCAGAGATTAATTGAAGAAGGTAGGGTCCATTCAGAACTTTTCAAGTAATGATCTGGTTTACAAAAAACAAACAAAAACCCCTCTGTTAGCATGTGCTGAAAAATCATGCAATGCCTGTAATCTACTTTTGCCATTCTCTATACATAAAGCTAGATCAATTTACAGTTCAATAGTAGACACTAGGATTCGTAATATCTTTCTCTTAAATCAAACAACCCATAGGAGATTTATGTGTCATTTGATTTCATTGTCAGTATGGCCTGCAAGTCATTAACCTTGCCCTGACTCTGGATTTACAGAGATAGTATATACACAGGTCATAGTAAAGACACTTCAGGTTTCTCGCAGGTCATCAGGCAATAATCAATTAGTCAAGCATTTCCAATACTCATTTCCAAACTATTTTGGCACCTCTGTGTTCACTTACGAAAACTGAAAAATTGGGATATATCTTTGCTGAATATTAAATCCTGATATAAGAAATGCTATATTGCCTAATAGTGATATTGGTACCTAATGCAGGAGATCATGCATGAAAGTATAATGCAACCTTCTTCCTCCTCACTCTGGATTACCTTTCTCCTGCCTTTTACTTTCTTATTTAAAGCCCTGCAGAGTCTTATTATAAAACATCCTTCATTGGAAATATTTAGGAATGCTGAGGATTTATATTGGTTTATTTTATATCCTGTAACTTGTCTAAATTTATTTATTGTCTCAAGAAGTTTTTTACTTGATTCTCTAGGATTCTCCAAGTATATCATCATGTCATCTGCAAAAAGTGATAGCTTAGTCTCTGCCTAATTTGATTCCTTTGATTTTTTTTCTTCTCTAATAAGAGTTGGAGAGCATTATAAAACGCAAAATAATCTTGATTACATTTAAACTGAAAAGTTTCTGTACAAACAAAGCCAATGTATCCAAGATTAAGAGGGAAATGGGAAATTGGGAAAGAATATTTACAACCAGTGTCTCTGATAAAGGCCTCATTTCTAAAATATACAGGGAATCAATAAAATTTACAAGAACACAAGTCATTCCCCAGTTGATAAATGGTCAAAGGATATGAACAGGCAATTTCCAGAGGTAGAAATTAAAGATATCTTTAAGCATATGTAAAAATGCTCTGAATCACTATTGATTCAAGGAATGCAAATCAAAACAACTTTGAGGTGCCACATCTCACCAGTCAGATTGGCTAAGATGACAGAACAGGAAAATGACAAGTGCTGGAGAGGATGAGGAAAAATTGGAACTCTAATGCCTTGTTGGTGGAGCTGTGAACTGATACAACCATTCTGGAGGGCAATCTGGAACTATGCCCAAAGGGCTATAAATAAATGCATACCCTTTGACCCAGTAATACCACTTTTGAGTGTGTCTCCCAAAGAGATCATAGAAGTCAGAAAAAGACCCATATGTACAAACATTTTTATTGCAGCTCTCTTTGTGGTGGGAAAAACCTGGAAATTTAGGGAATGCCCATAAATTGAGGAATGGCTGAATAAGTTATGGTATATGAATGTAATGGAATACTATTGTTCTGTAAGAAATGGGAAGGAGATAGACTTCATAATTACCTGAAGAGGCTTATACAAATTGATGCTAAGTGAGAAGAGCAGAATCAAGAAAAATTTGTACACAGTCACAGACACATCATATGTGTGATGGCCAGCATTGATAAACTGGACTCTTCTCAGCATCGCACAGTTAAAAGACAACTCTACAAGTCTCAGGATGGAAGGAGATGTCTACATTCAGAGAAAGATCTAGAATGACCAGAGTTTAAATGGCGCTGAAGCAATACATGATATCATTCTTTTCTATGTTTGGATTTGTTTCTTTTTTTGCATTGCTCACTCCATTGGTTACAATGCTTCTATAAAGCCAAATTATTGTACAGTGTGAAAGAGTTTGCAGATCCTATACATGATTGTGTGCCACAATGGGGAGGGAGAGGGAAGAAAGGGGAGAAAATCTGAAACTCAAGTGATTCTGGAACTGAATCTTGTAAACTAAAAGTAAATAAACAAGTCAATAAAAATCCTTGTAAAGTGTGAGTATATCCTCATGTGGACTGCAGCAACAATGTCTGCTCAAGTCCATGTGGAAGAGAAGCAAACCATCTGTTTGCAGGTCAATAACATCCCAAGTAGCCCTTTGATTCTTATAGTTGAATGGTCTAAGACAACTAAGTTTGGCCTTTTTATGGTCTAGCTCAGGGCTGTGGAACCTACTGCCTGGCCTTGAGGTCACATGTTTCCCCCCTTTCTAATATTCTATTAATCTCAGTTTCTTTCTTGTTTATATTTTAGTTGGATTATGGAGTTCTGAGAGGGGACAGCTAACGTCCTCCACTATTATCACTTTGATATATATTTCTTCCAGTAACTCACTTTCTCCTTGGTGTATATATGTTTAGTACTGATATTGTTTCACTTTGTCTGAGATCAGGATTGCTACCAGGTTTTATTTGTTTGTTTGTTTTTTACTTCAGCTGAAGTATAACAGATTTTGCTCCAGACCCTTATCTTTACGTGTGTGTGTGTCTGTGTGTGTATGTGTGTGTGAGTGTATGTGTCCTTCAGATGTGTTTCTTGCAAAAAATCATATTGTAAGATTTCTACTCTGCTATCTGCTTTCATTTCATAGGAGAGTTCATTCACATTCTCAGTTATGATTACTACCTGTGTATTTCCCTCCATCCTATTCATTCTCCTGTTTGTCTTCTCTTTCCTTTCATCCTTTCCCTCTTCATCAGTGTTTTGTTTCTGTCGACCACCTCTCCTGTCAGCCCCACTCCTCCATTTCCTTCTATCAATCCCCACTCTTCCCTTTGCTTCATCTCTTTCCATCCTACTTCCCTGCTGTGTAAGATAGATTTCTATATTCACCTCATTGTGTATATGATTCTTTCTTTGGGCCAATACTGATGAGAATAATGTTCAAGTGATGTTCATTAGCCACCTTCCCATCTTCCCCTCTACTGTAAGAGGTCTTTCATGCCTCTTCATGTGAAATAATTTACATCTTTCTACAGCTCCCTTCCTTCTGCACCCATTGTACTCCTTTCTCATCCCTTATTTTTTTAATATCACTAGCTCAAATTCAGCTTATACCTCTATCTATATACTTTCCTTCGAGTTGTACTATTAGTGGTAGATTTTTTTTAAAGAATTACAAGTGTCCTCTTCCTACATGTGGATGTTAAAAGTTTAGCTCTATTGAATCCCCTATATTTTCTTTTCCCTTTTTACTTGTTTATGCAAGTAAACTCTTGCAACTCTTGCAATAACAAGAAGCAACTGTTGCTTCTTGATATTGGAGGTAAATTTTTTTTGTTTAGTTCGGGTGTTAAGTTTGAAATCCTCCTATTTCATTGAATAACTATTTTTCCCCCATTGACATATTGTGGTTAATTTTGCTGAGTGATTCTTTATTGTAATCCTACCTCCTTTTCCTTCTGGAATATCATGTTCCACAACCTCTGATCTTTTAATTTGGCAGCCACCTCATCCAGTGTAAGTATAATTATGAATCCCTGACATTTGAATTATTTCTTTCAGGCCACTTGTATTTTTATTGTTATTATTTTTATTCAGAAATGTGGCTATAATGTTCCTTGGGAGTTTTTATTTGGGGATCTCTTGACTGAGATGATCAGTGTATTCTTTTGATGTCTATTTTGCCCTCTGGTTCCAGAACATCAGGGCAACTTTCCTTGTTAAGTTCTTGAAAGATGCTGTCCAGCATTCCACAGTATGAAACAGAAAGCAGTTTGGGATGAGTGTAAGTATTGGGGAGTTTCCCAATGTGATCCAATCTCATCTTCTGCCACAAGTAGCACATCACTATTTGTGTTTGTGTGTGTGAATGCATATATACACAAATGATTGACCATCTAGCTGCATTTCATAATCTAAGCAATACTATATTATATACACAACATTATATAAAATTAATTAGTAAATTAACAGTATTCTGTGTTCAAAAAAAGAAAAAAAAGATTCTGTCTAGGTTTTCCTTTTGATTTTGGCTTTCAGTTTGTCCACTGATTTTAATATTGTTTCTCTTGGATCTATTTTCCAAGTTAGCTGTTTTTCTCATCAAGTATTTTACATTTTCTTGCATTTTTTCAAATTTCTTGCATTTGATTGAGTCTTGATGTTTCATAGAGTCATTAGCTTCCAGTTACTCAAATCTAAATTTTATGGTGATGTTCTCCTCAATTAACTTTTTTACTTTCTTATCTATGTGGTCAATTGTACTCTTTGAGGAGATGTTTTCTTCAGTGGATTTTTGTCTAGTGCTGTGCTAAGGGGATGAGGTGCGTGTGTCGGGGGGGTGGAATATAAAGAGATGCCTTTCATTTTTGGCAGTCAGGAAAACACCAATTATGAAGTCACTGTTGGTCCCATGGTAACTTATGCAAGAATTTTCCATCAGTTTCCATCAGTCATCATAATGGTCCTGGAAATTATAGGATTTGTCAGCTTACCTGGTGCTAAGTGATGATTCTATTGGTGGTATCTGGTATGTACTGAGAGCCAGTGGAGGGTTTTGGCATTTCCCCAGGCTCCAGTGAAGCATGTAGAGTTTTGGCCACTTGAGGATACCTGTGTGCCCTGGGCTGCGCTGAAGCATGTGGTTGACGTCTGACTGCTGGAGGATGCCTGTTTTCCCCGGGTTTTCCTGAAGGAAGTAAAACTCTGACCACTGGAGGATGCCTGTTTGCTTGGGACTGTGCTGAAGCATATGGTGGTTTTTGGAGCTGGAGTTTGCTAATTATCCTGGCTATGCTGAGACACATAGAGAAGTTCTAGTGTGGGCATTTGCCTATTTTGCCACATGGGTACTCAGGATGTCCCACTGGTTTACTGAGGTGGGGCATGCTGCTAGCTTGCTGGGATATTTTTGTTATGAAATGCACTTCACTTTTGCTCAAGTGAGAAGGACCTTCCCAAGCTTCCATGTTTGTTGAGCTAAAAGACTGATTCACCTCATCTTTTTACTGATTCTACTATTCCAAGATTTGTTTTAGGGTTGTTTTTTATGGTTTTTTGGAGATTAATATGGGAGAGTTACAGCAGTTTACTACTTAGTCCACCATCTTGGCCCCTGGAATTCCAATGTATCCCATGTTCTTTAGGAAAAAATTCAGAAAATCGTTGTTTAGAAACCAGGACGATAACCAGAATGATAAGAAATAAGCCTCTACTTGGGTTCTCCACAATTTATTCCCTCAAAATTTTGGCTACCAAGTCTTCTCACCTTTAACCAGAAGATGTTCTATCTCATGGCACCAAATTATTTGGAACAAAAAAAAGTAGGATCTTACCATCTATGTAATGTTTTGGGCTGCATCTTTTATTAGGACAACTGTTCTTACTCTTAGAGCTTAGGAACTTTCCATCAAAGATCTTGTCTTCACTAATGGAGTATTTTCCCTGTACTTCAAATTTTCATCTCTGAATGCTGTTGTCTGCATAATAATGACCAAATAACACCAAGGTTTCAAATTTCCTAGTTTCAGAAACTTGAGTGACTCATCTTCTCCCACTTAGATGAGTAGGTTGGAAAAATGCTAAGTCCAGGAGGGAGATCTGTCTTCCACCTGCCTAATCACACTCTTTATCATTTCATACGCAAATTCAGACATCAAGGTCTTTTAAATATTCCCTAATATAAGTATTACAGTCAAGTAGTATCACACCAATGTATAGTTATTATTAATTGCTCCAAAGAATTCATATTTTGGAACTAAAATGTGATGATTAGAGGGTACCAACAAACCAAAAAAGTATTACCAAGTGATTTTTTATGTATTTTTCTTCCACATATGTGGACATGTAACTAGATAGTATCTGCAATACCTTTTATCAGTCCACAAATTTACTTCCATGAGCAACAGTCTCTTGGACTTTAAGGCCAAATCAAGGATCCTTATAACTTATTGAATACCAGAGAAGTATATTAAAATTAACAAGGAAAAAAAAGGAAAAAAAAACTGATGGAAAATTCTTGCATCAGTTACCATGGGCCCAATAGTGACTTCAGAGTTGGTGTTTTCCTGACTGCCAAAAAAGAAAGGCATCTCTTTTGCCCAAGACACTGACTAGGTCTATAGAATGTGATATAATGATAGCTGGTATTTCTCCAGGTTTTTTTTTTCAAAGGACTGAACAGTAAAAGAGATCTGCATTGACATTGGACAGAAGCATTTTCAAGTTAGAACATTCAATAAATATATTTCTTCATTAATTTGTTAAGTGCAAATTACAAACCTTGCCTGGTAGAGAAGAAACAATCTTTGTTCATATCTTCACAGAATGTGCATTTGTTTATCAATATTTGCATAAATCCATGGAAAGAGATTTTCATGTGATAGCAAATAAGGGTTCTGTTAAATTTCATATTAGTTAAAGGAATGAGAAGAGGAAAAAGTGGAAAAAACTTCTTAATATGGCAGCACTGTTTCCTATGATAATGTTATCAATATTAACTTTGGGGAAGCATCTATTCTATTAAATCATTGATCAGTCTTTCATAAACAGCAGGGATGCTAAATGAAGCAGTACATAAAGGTATGGGTTAAGTGAGATGCACTGTTTTCCAATCAGACACAATCAGAAATCAGTCTTTCTCCCTATGTGTGCTCTTATTGATTTTGCCTTGATTTGACTCAGTAATATAGAAGTAATTAGTCCCTTGAATCTTTAAAGGTTAGGCAAATAGGACCAGATTGTCCCAGGAGAAGATTTTGGATGTGTGGTTTATAATGCAGGAAGAAGTGTTAGAATAGGAATAATTTCCCTGGCAAGAAAACTTTTCTGGTTTTATTTTCAAACATATCTACTTCTTGAGCATATCTAGTTACTCTTCTTCACCACCCACTTCATTGCTAACATATGATATGTGTCTGTTATGCTCTACACAACTAAATGGAACCACATGGTTTTGGTTCAAATATTAGTTGCCATGAAATAAGACTATGGAAAAATACTTGTTAGACTATACTGATGTCATCTGGGCAGGCATAGGTTTGCTTAAGGTTGAATAGGTCCATAAGAAACATGATAAAGTCACACAATTTTGTTTTGCATATGTTCACTGGCCAAGTATTTGTGCATAAAAACTGTATTTACATGTTTTTATCCTTTTCTTAGACTAATGTACTGCAATAAATTCTCCATAATTGAACCACAGTCTTATGATATATGAGTTTACTGCCCTGTAAGCTTTAAAGTGCCATAGAAATGTAAGAAATATTATCATATTTATCACCTTATTTTCCTCATCTTTATGTTCAGAGAAATACAATGCACACAGTGAAGTACAGTTAATTACACATACACCCATATACAGGACATAGTACATATACAGTTTATCCATATATTTTTATACAAATATTTAGGACATAGGACATATACAGGACATAAAAGGACAAGCCTCTATACAACTCATCATGTACTTAATATGTGGTATATTATTACACAAGTGGACAAAATGATTGCCTTCAGTAAAGGAATAAAAGTAGTAGGACATGAAGGTCATTTTCTATAGACTGAAAGCATCTTTGGTACAAATCTAACAACAAACAGGAAAACAGGGATGATAAGCATTTCATTCTTTTCTCAGATTCTTTTGATTAATTTAACTAGGTCTCTATATTTTAAGTGTATTTCATTCCACATACATTTGACATTGTCAATATTAAATATGCTTGCATCTTTTAAATTGTTCTAGAATTTGTATAGGTCAGTGTTATATCTGGGAGATCATAACTAACTGTTTTGTCTGTGTTATTGAAGGAAATATTTGAGTTTGTATTTTAGTATGAAATCATTTAATCTATGAAATATAGCTAGTTTCAGATATGTAATTTAAGTGCTTGATTGATTTTTTTCTAGGTAACTAGAAATTAAGTTATGGAAACTTGTAAGATGTTGCACAGTTACTACCTTTTCCTTGCAAAATCTCCATGGATAAATATACCTGAGCTCCTTAAAGTTCATTGTTGGGATTTTGTGTTTTTTTTAAATTTCTGGTGGCAATGACTTAACCATGTGTGATTGCTATGAGTCTCTGTATTTCTCTACATACATTTCCATGATACAGTCTTTTTTCTTGACATGTCTTTGGATGCATGTCACTATTGCAGTGTATGCAGATATCACCTAGGTATGATCTTTAGTTCTGCTCTTGGATCTTAGTCATTCCCTAGAATCTAGCCAAAGGTAAATCTGCAGCGGTTACATTCAGTAAGTCAAAAGGTAAAGAGTGATTGTAAACCTATTTGTAAACGGAAGTGTTTCTGTAGGTCTTAACTAGTGGGTTACATCCTCAATTCTTATTCTTTGTTAATGAGTAATTTGGGTTAGATAAACCCCATATTTCATTAATGCTGCACAGCATTTGGACTGGATGGATACATAGCCCATTTTTTTGTTATTCCAAAAGTATTCATTAAGACAGGCATTATGCAGGTATTAACTGCCCTAAAATGTATGTATACCATTGAGCTTTGACTTTAGAATGTAATTCTTTGCTGTATACCTTCTCCTCAATTACTTTATGCTTGGCATGGGTTGCTGAGAAAACACCAATGTATTTTTCAATATCACTTTTATCTCTTGGTCATATTTGATTTCCTAATACAAATTCAGAGTCTTAATTCTCTATTCTTCTTAGGCTTATGCTTTGATTTTTATACTTCCTATATCTGAATGACATTTAGATATGATTTATATATGAGATGAATAATATGTTGGTTTTGAGGGAGACATATAACTTCATTTCATACATATACATCAAATTATTAATATAGAGTTTTGCCACACATCTCTTTGATACGGAAGTCATACTCATTTCTGTTTAGGAGAGATGATAATGAGTTTAGTTGTAGGCACAATTTAAAGGGATTTTATAATTATTATCTCTCTTGAATAGAGGGACAGTGAATTGGGTATAAATTTGAATAAGGGAAGAAGAGAAGACTAAATTGCATTTTGAATTACTATACAGTACTTTCATTGACAATCAGCTGATATAATAACATCATTTAACACTAGTTTTCTGCTAATATTAGTATCTATCTGAGAATCATAAAACACACAAAGCTCTGAACAATCTCAAATACAGGTGACTGTTAGAAATTTGACTGTTTAGTCATCCTTGTCAACATCATAATTACAAAAGATGTTAAGTTACCTTTTAGCTGTTTGAAATTGAGAGTGGAAGAATAACTCACCCCTCCACCTACTTCATTTCAGCCAGAAAAATGTCTTAGGAAAATTGGCCCCCAAGGAGGCATGTGACTGAGCTTTTAGCTTTCTGGTATAAAGATTAAAAACAGACATGTTCTTTGAAAAGCACAAACATGAGTGTGTGGGGTGTGTGTATGCGCACATATATGCTAGATCCTCTGGTCCTCCAACTAGTAATAAGATTGGGATGCTGTAGCAGCAAGCATCTTAGCATACCCAGGATGGCTGCTAGCACAGGTTCTTTTATCTGCTTTTCTAAAGGAAAGCAACTCAAAAAGGATTAATAATCTTTAATCAAACAAACATATATCATTTACCTAGTTCAGGGGAAAAAGTCAGCACCTTGAACTTCAGAGAATATAAACAGAAGTTACAAAGAGACAAAAATACAGACAGAGAAAACACCACAATTCAGCAGACAGGCCTTCTAGCTGTCTGACCATAACATCCATACCTAGTTAGTCATCAGAGAGAGAAACACCAACATCTGGGTTTTCAAAGCCCGGGGGGCTCAAAGGCTGCCCAGAGTCTCAACCAACCAAATCACACACTTCCCAAAGTGATCCCCAAAGCAAAACCTTGCCTCTGGGGTATATATAGCCCTCTCCAGGGTCAGAGAACTTCACAATCCTCTTGACTCACTTGACGGCACAATAACAAAAGTTGTGCCTTCCTGAAAAACAAGCCTCCCACTATAGGCTCCGGGTGAGCACATGCAGGGTATTAGGGGGCAGAGTATATTTTCAAATCAGAAAAGGACCTCAAGTTTAATTTAGGCTAATTAAGCAGCAGGGAACATCTTCAAATTTCTATTACCAGTGGAGCCAAGATGGCAGGATAGAAGCAGCAAGGTTATACAGCTCCCACATGGCCACCCTAAATACCCATAAAATATGACCCTAAATAAATTCTAAGGCTCTCAGCATCACAAAAATACAGAAAACACATCTCTCACTGAAGGCAGCTCAGCAGGACGGGCTCATCGCGGCAGGACGGGAGCCGAGGCTAGCCCAGTCTGAAACCAAAATGAAACACGGCCACGCCCCGGGGTGGTCAGGAGGAGGCGAGCAGCGCCACAATGTGAGTCTACCCAGGGGAGCAGATCTACAGCACCTGAAGGGATCTTCACATCTAGCAAGCCAGGATTAGAAATGGTCAGTGAAAGTGGAACTTTGAAGCTGAATTTGGAGGAGGAAAAGCAGTTCAGCCAGTCTGCCCTCAGGGCAAGGAAGCAGTGGGGGAAGGGCAGGAACTGCTGTAACCAGCGGCTGCACCCACTGGGCTGCTTCAGAGCGCCTGGCCTGTGGACCACTGCAGAGGGGCTGAGTCAATTGATCAGTGCAAAGTGCTCTTGTGTTGCCTGGATCGTGGTCTTGGGTGGTGGTCCTGGGGTGCGTTCTCAGTAAGCTAAAACTGGAGGGGGGGCTGCAATACCTCCCTAATAGCTCCAGAAGCTAGGAAAACCCCAGAAATTTGGGACAGAGCATTCCCCCCTTGAAGAAGAGTTCTATAAAGCTAAAAAAACCAAAAACAACAAATTAATTGACTGGCCACCATGAGGGAAAGGAAGTAAAATAAGAACAGCAATAAACCTCTAGAATTTTTTGTTGACAAAAAAGATCAAAGCATGGAACGGGAGGAAGACAACACATTCTGAACTCCCATACCAATTACTTCCAAGATAGTTGAAGAATGCCTAGAAGCTATAGATCAACTGAAAAAGGACTTTGAAAAACAAATAAGAGAAGTAGAGGAAAAATTGGGAAGAGAAATGAGAATGATGTGAGAAAATCATGAAAAGAGAGTCAACAACCTGACTGAAGAAAACAACACATAAAAAAATAAATTAACTCAAATGGCAAAAGAGACCCAGAAAGCTAATGAGGAGAAGAATGCCTTAAAAAGTTGAATGTCCCAGATGGAAAAAGAACCTCAAAAGCATTGTGAAGAGATTAATTCCTTCAGAATTAGAGTGGAGCAAGTTGAAGATAATGACTTTATGAGAAACCAAGATGCTATTAAACAGTTACAAAGAAATAAAAAAATAGAAAGCAATGTGAAATATCTCCTTGAAAAAAGCACTCACCTGAAAAATAGATCCAGGAGAGACAATTTTAACATTATTGGTCTACCTGAAACCCATGACCAGCAAAAGAACTTGGAAAGCATCCTTCAAGAAATCCTCAAAGAAAATTGCCCTGATGTTTTAGAATCAGAGGGCAAAATAGAACTTGAAAGAATTCACCAATAACCTCTTCAAAAAGATCCCCAAAAGAAAACTCCTAGAAATGTTATTGCCAAGTTCTAGAATAACCAGTTAA
>JAQQSW010001470.1:0-18036 GCA_028646575.1 Pseudocheirus occidentalis
GTAGCAATAGATGTGCTTTCTGTCTTGTGGAGAGTTTTGGAGCTTGAAAATCTGTTTAGCGTCCCATTTTATGAGTTTTTTAGCATGTTTGTGTGGGAGCTGTGGTCCTTTGCTGCTTCTGTGCCGCCATCTTGGCTCTGCCCCCCCTCTGATAGACATCTTAAACACAACATGTCCATACCTGAATTTATCTTTCTCTCTAAACCTTCCCTACCTCCTACCTTCCCCATTACTGTAGAGGGCAACATCATCTTCCCCGTCTCTCAAGCTCACAACTTAGGTGTCATCCTCAACTCCTCACCAACTCAGTCCCCTTATCCAGTTTGTTGCCAAGGCCTGTCAATGTCACATTTGCAGAATTTCTTTCATATGCCCTCTTTTATCCTCTTGACACTGCCACCAATCTAGTGCAGACCCTCATTGCCACATGCCAGGACTACTGCTGTGGCCTTTCAATGGGTTCACTTGCCTCAAGTTTCTTCCTACTCTATACTATCTTCCATTCAACCACCAAAGTGATTTCTAAGGCATAGATTCAGTCATGTCACACCCTGTGCCCTCCCCCCCCAATAAACTCTAGTGGCTCCTTGTCAACCTCTAGAATCAAATTTAGAATTCTCTGTTTGGCATTCAAAGCCTATCATAACCTAGCCCTCTTCTACCTTTCTAGTCTTCTTACAGACCTTTTTCCCTACTATGTGCTCTTTGATCCAGTGACACTGTCCCCCTTGGTGTCCCACAAATAAAACACTTCCATCTTTCAGCTCTGGGCGTTTTCCCTGACTATCCCCCTTGCCTGGAATGCTCTCTCTCCTTATCTCTCCCAGCTGCCTTCCATAGCTTCCTTAAATCCTAAACAAAATTACTTCTTCCTTAGTAAACTTTCCCTCTTTTAATTCTAATGCTTTCCCTCTCTTAATTATTTCTTATTTGTCCTGTATATAGCTTGTTTATAGATTTTGTTTGCATGTTGTCTCCTCCATTAGACTGTGAGCTCTGTGAGGGTAGGGCTTGTTTTTTCCTCTTTTTATTCCCAGCAGTTAGCACGCTTCTTGGTATCTAGTAGGCACCTTATATTTATTTATTGATTGATTGAAGAGTTTTGAACCATGATCTTTTTAAATCTTATTCTGGAATAGGTAAAGCTGTGGCATGTTTTACTAAACTGAAAAGGCTTTGAGAATGGGCCTAATGATATATTATTGCCAGGAAGTTGACTACCAGGTGATGTATTTTGGTCATGGTAGCCCAGGAAGTAGACAAAAACACAAAGTGCTCCTCAGTCTTTTGTGACCCCCTTGTGCTTTTACAGTGATATAAAAGGGGCATGATACTAAGAATCAATGATTATTAGTCTACAACCCCCGATTTACAGAAATAAGTCATCTATGCTAAAGGTAATTTTAAAATCAATCCAAGATCAAACCACATATATCTTAGGAGGAAGATAATAAAATAATGGAAAAGATGATATTATTGTTTTATTAAAAATCAAACTCAAAGAGAAAGACATTTTTTTATTTATATTATATATTTTATTTATTTATACCTGCTTTCCCAGATCTATAAAATATAATAGTTACTGTTTAAGGTATCCTGGATAAAAACATGAAGAGTGAATAATCGGAATTTTGAATACTACTTTCTATAGCATACTGTAGTTTTCTTTACACAAATGAGAAATGTAATAATAACAGTTCCCATACCACATTTAAGATTTTAAAATTAAAAATTAATGTTAAAAATTATTTTTACAGGTAATGGGGAAAATAAAATACTAAATAAACACAAATGCAGTATGGATTCAGTTAAGCAGGATACGATAAATTCTGTTATCCAATATGTGAAATGAGGTTCTCTGATGAAAAAAGTTGCTAAATATATATTATGTGTAGATTACTAGACTAATAAAATTCATGTGCAAATCTCAAAAAAAAATTTTCAAATCACAAAAATCTTGTCGATTTGGTAGTATAAATTATTCTCATTTCACAGATGATGAAATTGGAGTGCAGTAAGATTAAATACTCTACTAGTGGTCATACATCTCAATAAGTGGTCAAAGCTTGTATTTAGACTTGGGTCTTTTGATTGCAAGTTCAGTATACTTTCCATTAATATTTCTTTATGTTTGATATTTAAGGGGCATTTGATGTGTAGAGAAAGTTTTGAATGAGACCTTACTCAGGCTTTGTGTTAACACAGGTATCAGTCCCAGAGCAGGCTTATTGGTATCTACTGTGATGGTGTAAGATGTTGAACGTACTGTACCTCTTTCTTGCTCTTGAGGACAAATGCAACAATCCCTCAGCCTATCTGTTAATATAGATATCACTGTCTGTTAAGTCTCCATTTTGGTTTCTGTCTGTTGTTTGTGTTCTCTGAACTGATTACTATTTTTATTGTGTTAGAATCTATAAAGCATGCATTTACTTTTTCTGCCTTTTTATATTGGTTTCTCTGTGGACTGACATTTGGCCAATTTTTGTGAAAATTCCATGTGGTACTAAGAAATATGTATATTCCTTGCAGTTCTATTTAGGAGACAGCTGATTTCTTTGGCTTCTCCAGCAATTTGTTCAGTTCTGTATTTTCTCTTTTGTTTATCTTTTTCTTTGACTTATCCAAAACTGAGGGAGGAACATTAAAGTCTCCTGTTTTGTTACTCTCTGTCTTCTTGTAACTCGTTAACATTTCCTTTATCAATTTAGATGCTAAGGCATTTGGAACATGTAAATTTAATATCAATATTTGTTGGTTGTTCATAGATCCTTTTGGCATAATGTAGTTTCATGGTATATCCCTTTTCAAGATTTTGAATGTTTCTTTTGCTTTGTCTGAGCATGATTACAACTCATGATTTTTTGGATTCACTTGCTGCCTTGTAAATTTTTTTAGTGATTTTTCTTAGCAACAAATTGAAGGTTTTTGCTTTCTTGTGCAGTGTCACTTTAAAAAATTTTATTGGGTTGTTTAATCCATTCACATTTAAAATTATGAGAGTTGGGTTTATATTTTCCTTCATTTGTCTCCAATATTGGGATTATTTTTTTTCCAAAATGGAATCCCCACCCCTCTCTACTGTAAAAAAAAGTACTATGCCTCTTCATTTATTTTAACTAAATCTATTTAAAAACAGCTCTGTTCCCCTCACCTTCTATTCTTTCCCCTTCTATTACCTCTTTCCTGGTTTTGGAGTTTTGCTTATTAGTTCCTTTTTCTATCTTGCTTTTTAATTGTTTGATTCTTCCCCTCTTTTTATTTCACTTAAGTAGTAAAGGGTAATCCCCCTTCTCCCCTGTAACTTGTTTTGTTAGTTTTTAAAATTTAATTTTCTTTGCCTTTTAAAAAAGCGTCTTTCCCTCATTCTCCTCATTGTTTATCTTTCCTTCTGTTTAGATTTTTTTTCTTTTGATTCATGCCCCTTTTACTTATCTAGGCCTTCTTTATATTCTGTATTCCTCATGAAATTAAGCTTTTTGTGGAACCAGTTTTGGGTACCCCCTTAACTTTAAATAGTTCTATTGTTGCCTTGTAAATCTTGCCTCTTGGCTCCCTTTCCTAACCCCTAACCCATTCCCTCCTCCCCCACTTGTGCCCCATTCTTAGAAATACTAATTCTTTCAGGTGATAAAGAGAATATATAGTTCCATGACAGGAATCATCTTATGTCCCTGATTGTGCAGTTAGTTCCTTGTTGACTGTTGCCCTCTACATAATTTTCCCTTTCCCCCTCACATTGATTTTGAAATCTCTCCTTTGAGTCCCTGCCTTCCTGGTCTCTAATAGTCCGTATAGATCATGCCCATTGTAAGATCCTCATCTGCCAGTTTTAGAATATCTCTCTTCATTTCTAGCAGGGTTTTTAAGTGGTACCCCTTCCCACCATTGAATCAAAGTTTCCTCCCTTTTTCAAGCTCCCCCTTTGCCTCCTTAACCCATTCTTTTGTAAGAAGGCCCTCTTCTTGAGAGTCTACCACTTAGTTAACTGTTACTTTTTGACTTGTTTAGAGAACATCACATATTTTCCTGTCTTCCTCCCCTTTCCCCTTTTATGTTCCCTCTTGATTTGTAATTTAGTCCGACAAGAAACACTGATTCATTCTAAATGGGGTGTCATGAGGTTTGGTACATGATGTTTTAAGGCCTCTTTCTTCACTATCACTTCTGTTTGACCTGCTTTAATCCTGGTTTCCTTGTGTACATTTAGAAAGAATTCTCTGAATGATCTCTCTGTTGTTCTTATTCTTAATTTTTTCATTGTCTTTAGGGTATTTGAGAAACAGACAATCTTTTTAAAGCCTACTTTTCTTTCTAGGAATGTTTCAAATGCTTCTTTTTATTGAATCTCTTTTTTTATTTATGGTTAGCTCACATTTGCAGTATGGGTCACTGTGGGCTACATCATGCTCTTCAGAACACATTGTTTCATTCCCTTTGGGGATTGTTGGTGGGTACAGAAGTTTTTGTTATTATGATTTCCTTTCCTTAAATGTGAAAGTTTTTCTTTTGTTGCTTACAGAATTTGTTGTTCCTCATTGGAAGTATAAATTTAACTAGTATGTATCTTTCAGGTTATAGTCTTGTGATTTTCTTTTAAAGTGATCTTTGGATTCTTTCGATGGGCACTTTGTGTTCTGCATATACAAGTTATTAGTAGTTCTCCTGCATCATTTCTTGCATTGTGGTGTTCAGATCTTTTGACTTGTGATTTTCTTTGGGAGTCCTGTAATCCTTAAATTGTCACTATACCTCCTATCTAAAAGAGCAATATGTTTTGCTTGTATGGAGACCATATTTTCTTTTAAAGTTGTTCCTTTTTGCTTCTCTTCTTCTAGATTGTCCTTCACTCTGGCATAAATTTCCAGTCAGTTATTCTCTTTGTTTGGTGAGATATGCTGTCATAGATTCAAGTTTTTCTATTCTGCCAATTATTTCTGCTTTGTAGGCCATAACTTCAGCTTTCACAATTCTTATTTCTCTTTTAAACCGTTCAGGAGTATACTGCTACGGTTGGTTCCAGACTTTTTTCCGAATCCACAGGTGCCTTTGCCTTATCAGGCATTTATTGATTTTCCTGTCTTCTAGTATTCAGATTCATTGAACTCTTTTATTTGGAGATATTCTTCTATTATTAATATCTTCCCTCTTGGTTTATTTACTTATGTTCAAGGCTTATGGGTTTTCCATCTCCTGAGATCTTTGGTGATTTCAGTCTTGTTTCCTTATTTTCCTTTTGTTTACTTTCTGATTGACTCCCTTCCCTTTGATGGTGGTTTCCCTTGGGCCTCTCAGCCTCTCCTGCGCTGGGCAGTTTATCAACTTTAGTCTCTGCCCCCATTTACTTCTGGGGTACAGAACCGTCTCTAGCCAGATGCTTGGCTCTTTGCCTCAAACTTAGTTCAGTGCCACACAATTTCAGAAACACATGTTCTGCCCTCTGTTCTCTCTGTTTGTCGGTTCTTTGTCACAGCAGCAGGGAGCATCATGCTGCTGCTATCACAGCCTATACACACTTCTTCCTTTTGGATCTCAGTGGCATTGAGAGGAAGGGAGTGAGGTCAGGTATAGTGTTCTGTTGCAAGAGAGGGATTTAGTTGGTTTGTGCAACTGCTAGGAGAATGGTGGTGGCAGCAGAAGTGGGGAACACATGACTTAGGGATTAAGGATTATTGGCTTTCTCTGTACTTAGTTCATTGAGTTTTTAACCTTTCTTAGGTTTTTAGTATCCTAGATCATGGAGACAGCTGAAATTGCTTTACCTTTAGTTTATAATTCCTATTTTGGAAAGGTTTGAGAAGTCATACTATTTGGAAATAATGTTTAATCCTCCATCTTTTTGGAATGTGATCTGGCCTCATGTTGGTTTCAGGCAGGGGTATGTCTTGCTATTAATGCATAAGTTGCCACAAATAGCGAAACTTGCTCTTTAATGAACTATGAGTTTCTACCTTATTTATAAAAAACTACCTCTTTTCCCTATAAGTTTTACCTCTTTGGTTCAGTATCAAATCCTGCTTTCATAGTTCTAGAGAAATATCAGTGTTACTAGCTATATACTTTATGAACAGTAACAGATAATGCAAATTATACATATATTTCAACAGTGTATCAGCTGTGAGAAAAGTCAGAGGCAGTTTCACTTTTAAAGATGAGCCATAGTGACTGACTCCATCATAGACACTGGAATCATAGTCTTTTCTCAGGATGTCTTTTCCATAGAATGAGTTAAAACTAAGTTCTCTCAAAGTCTTTCTCCAGACTTTCTCTGTGACAGTTAATTCTGAGTCTCTTAGGAAATAAATTCTGTTAAGCCCTTACTCTCTGCCTCACAGTCTTTGTTAGATATGGCAGTTAATTCTGTCCAGATTATTCAACAGCCATACTCTTTACTTCAAGTCTTCCACCACTCCAGACTAGCCTGCATATTGTTCCTACAGTAATTTTCCTTGAGCACACAACTGACCATGTGACTTTCAATCCAGTGGTTTCCTTGTGCCTCCAGGACAGAATATAAAATTTCTAACGAACTCTCCCCAACCTATTTTTCTAGCCTTATTGGGTAATACTCACCTTCCTTATTTTGGGATCTAGCCAAACTGGCCTCGTGCTTTGTACCTTAACACTTGCCGACCTGGAAAGCACTCCCGTCCTCATCTTTAAGTCCTTTATATATATTTGTATTAATTAACTTTATGTTGTATATATTTTGTACGTAAAGGTATGATTGAAAAGTCACTATGACTCCATTGTACATTTAAATATAAACTGCTTGGGAATAAGAAATGTTTCATTCTTGATACTCACGTCACTAGTACCTAGTATAGTGCCTGGCACATAGTAGGCACTAAGTAAGTACTTGTTTATTGATGACAATTTCCTATAACTCTCTAGGATTTTATTCTGTCTCTTAAAGATACAACAAGAGTAGTAATACAATATCTAAATATTTGTGATATGAATGATTGAGACTGGAGTTGCCCTAGAATAGAACATGATCTTGAAGGCCTTCTTCAGACAGGGTTTCTTCCTCACAAACAGCAGAGTTATACGAGACTTTTGATGAATGGAACTTGCAAAATAACTGTTCATTAATTTGCTGACTATTGACATTGAACAAAATACCACCCAGGTAGATTATGTGTACCAGAGGTATTTGTGAATGTCTTAAAGGTGCCATATAAAGGCCAAACAGAAAAAAATTCTTCATTGATTGTGAGGTTTTTCCAAATCCTTACATTCACGTGTATGAATATACTTAATACATGGAGTTTGAGTACACTACAAAGCTTCTTAGTGAAATTTATGGTAATATGAATGAGGGTGGGTTAGTTGACCACACTGTAAAAACAGAGTGGTTGAAAAGCAGATTGCCTAGACTTTGACATGTGACTGGAGAAGCAGCCCTTTAAACTAGTCCTCATATACATCTATATCTATTGCTAATCTATCTATCACTATTGATATTACCTAGGAAAGTCACTGTTGATTGAAAGTGAGCTAGGTTGAGGATCAATAAATGAGAAGAGATTAGTCTGAGTTTTATTTGAGAAATTGTGGCATTGTTTTAGTGGCTTCAAACTGCTCTTATGTACCTCTTTATTTCTTTCTCACTGGCATTTTTTCTTTTCCTCCAGATATTCTTCACTGAGTATCTTGCCCTTAGTTTTGTGAGTTTGGAAATGAATCTTCATATTTCTCCTGTAAAGTGTATTTCCTCTTCTATCTTAATAGATATATTTCTTTTGAATGAAATATTCTTTTCAATTGTTCTACCCTGGTCATGTGTTCCATCCTATCAGTTTTCAGTTATATGCTTGAGATTATATTTACTCTCTTTTATGATGACTGTTTTAAGCTCATTTTGTTACCTGTACTCTGTGCATTAACACAAGGGAGGGACCATGGCAGAGAGCAATTAGGTGGAGATCAGTGGAGGGAGAGACAAGTAATTCTGTTATTGGAATATACTATAGAGTACCTCAGTAGAAAAATAAGTAGTTTAAGGAACAGATAATAAATAGTGGTGAGAGTGGAGGACTTCAGTTATCCAAATATCTGCAGGACTTCCCTCTGTGCCAAAAGGGTATTAACTCTACCAAGAAGTAATAACTTTTTTATTTCTCTTAATGACAATTTCATCCTTCAAAAAGTAAAGGAACCAACTTTAGAAATTACTTTCTGGATCAGATTCTCATTAATATGGAGGAATTGGTAACTGCAGTAGAAATTATGGCAACCCTTACAAGAGTAACTACTTCTCATAGTATTCATATTATTTGTGATAGAGAACAGAGGGAAACCAGGCCTATGCACCGTAGATGAGAAACCAGATTTCAAAGAATTTAAAGGAAGAATAGTAAAATCTCATGGATTATAATTCTACAGAGGCATCCCAGCAGGGATTAGAAACACTCAGGAAGGAAGAGGCCAATATGGATGTGCAGGGAATACATGTACAGATCAAACCGTATATAGAAATGATTACAAAAGATAATTTTCATGACATGAAATTGAAAAGCTTTTGTATAAACAAAATCACTGCAATGAAGACAGGAGAGGAATAAATTAGAAAAAATTATTGCACCAAATATCTAAGATAAAGAGAACTAAAATTAATAATAAGTAGTCAAAGGGTATAAACAATCATTCTTCAAAAGAACTGTAAAACACCCAACTACCATATGAAAGATTGCCATTAATTATTAACAGAGTTGAAGCTTTCAGCCCACACAGCAAATTACTCACGATAGCAAAAATAATAGTCGTTATTGGAGAGAAATTGGAAAGACAGACACAGTCATAAACAATTACATAGCTATGGATTGATACAGCAATTCTTGAAATTAATTTCGAATTATGCTAAGAAAATAACTAAAATGTCCATTTTCTTTAACCCAGAGATCCTATTCTTAGACATAGACTATGGGGAGGTCAAAGTTAGAAAGAAAGGTTTCATATCTGTCAAAATGCTAAAATTGCACAGTTTGTAATATCAAAAAACTGGAAAACAGAGTAGATTCTGCCCATTGATTGAGGAATGCCTAAATCAATCATGTTATGTGATCTATAAGGATAGTGTTAGTCATTGTTAAAGCTCCATTGAGCTGAAATTGATGAAGAAAGCTAAGAATAAAAAATGGGTTTTAAGTTATTTTGGGAAAAAATTAAGATTAAAGAAGTGATAGGAATACGGAGATTAGATGGGAATATAATAATTGATTACAAGTGACAAGGAAGATTTACTTATATTTTCTCTGCTAAGGAAAATTACCTATGGATTAGAAAAGACAGAACAAAAAAATGCCTAATAGGGAGTTGGTACCCAAAATAAGTAAGGAGATAAGGGAACACCTCTCTTCTCTTAATTAACTTGTAACTTGACTCATATAAACCATATCTTCAGTTATAGCACTGACAATTTTGATTGATGAGTTTGATGAGTTGTATTTAAAAGGTCATATCATAGAAGTGCCCATAAACTTAAAGACTACATAAAGACAATTTTCCTGATTTTTTTAAAAATGAAAGAGATTCATCCTAATCTGTATAAAACTAGAGTCAAAGTTCTGGGCAATGACTTAGAAAATAGAATGTGAAGATGCTATCTTTAGGTAATGGGTAGAACATGGATTTGAAAAGCATATGTAGGGACACTGAGATAATAAATGTATATATTGAGATATAAAATGCATTACCAAAACATTCAGACTTTAATGCTGACAGACAGGCATATTAAAGACAGGAATGGACATCAGGTAGGTATAGAATGATCTTACTTAGGGTTTTCTTTTAGATTCTGGAGGTAATAGGAGTTAATCAGAGTTTATAAAATAGAGGAGTGACATAATAATCCTAGCATTTATATAGCACTTTAAGGTATTTTTCCTTTTTATTAATGAATTTATTTTTGGTTTTCAACATTTACTTCCACATTTTGAGTTGCACATTTTCTCTCCATCTCTCCCCTCCCCCCACTCCAAGATGGCATGCATTCTTATTATCCCTTCCCCCAATCTGTTCTCCCTTCTCTCACACCCCCCTTCTCTTATTCCCCTCTCTTCTATTTTCCTGTAGGGCAAGACAGATTTCTATACCCCACTGCCTATATGTCTCATTTTCCAGTTGCATGTAAAAACACATTTTAGCATTCATTTTTAAAACTTTGAGTTCTACATTCTCTCCCTTCCTCCACCCACCTTCATTGAGAAGGCAAGCATTTCAATATAGATTGTACATGTGTAGTCATGTAAAACACTTCCATAATAGTCATATTGTGAAAAATTTACTATATTTCCCTCCATCCCCATCCCACCCCCCATTTATTCTATTTTCTCCTTTGACCCTGTCTCTCCTCAAAATCTTTTGCTTCTGATTACCCCCTCCTCTCTTTTGCCCTCCTTTCTATAATCCCCCATTTTTTATTCCCTTCCCCGCTACTTTCCTGTAGGGTAAGATAGATTTTCACACAATTGAGTGTGTTTGTTATTCCTTCTTTAAGCAAAATCTGAAGAGAGTGAGGTTCACTCATTCTCTCTCACCTTCCTCCTCCTCTATTATAAAAACTCTTTCTTGGCTCATTTATGTGAGATAATTTAACCCATTCTACCTTTCCCCCGTCTCCCAATACATTCCTCTTTCACTCCTTAAATTTATTTTATTTTTAAATTTTTTGCTTTTTTTTTGGAGGGGGGAGGGCAGGGCAGTTGGGGTTAAGTGACTTGCCCAAGGTCACAGGGCCAGTAAGTGTTAGTTGTCTGAGGCCAGATTTGAACTTAAGTCCTCCTGACTCCAGGGTCAGTGCTCTATTCACTGTGCCACCTGGCTGCCCCTTAATTTTAGTATTTATATATCATCCCTTCATATTCAACTCACCCTGTGCCCTCTGTATATTTTTATATTCCCTCTGACTACCCTAATACTGAGAAAGGTCTCATGAGTTACAAATACTATGTTTCCATGTAGGAACTGTAAACAGTTCAATGTTATTAAGTTCCTTATGATTTCTCTTTCCTGTTTGCCTTTTCGTGCTTCTCTTGATTCTTGTATCTAAAAGTCAGATTTTCTATTCAGCTCTGGTCTTTTCATCAAGAATGCTTGAAAGGCCTCGTTTCGAAAATGTATAGAGAATGGAGTCAAATTTATAAGAATACAAGTCATTTGCCAATTGATGATATGATCAGGCAGTTTTCAGAGGAAAGAATGAAAGCTTTCTCTAGTCATATTAAAAAATGCTCTATATCACTATTGATTAGAGAAATGCAAATCAAAACTCTGAGGGACCACATCACATTTTTCAGATTGGCTAACATGACAAACAGGAAAATGATGGAAGATATGGGAAAGTTGAAACACTAATTCATTATTGGTGGAGCTGTAAGCTGATCCAACCATTCTAGAGAGCAATTGGGAATTATATCCAAAAGGTTATAAAAATGTACATACCCTTTGACCTAGCAATACCCCTTCCAGGATTGTATCCCGAAGAGATCATAAAAATGGGAAAAGGATACATGTTTAAAAATATAGCAGCTCTTTTTATGGTGGCCAAGAACTGGAAATTGAGGGGATGCCCATCAATTGGAGAATGGCTGAACAAGTTGTGGTATGTGAATGTAATGGAATACTATTGTAGTATTAGAAATGATGAGCAGGCAGACTTAAGAAAAAACCTGGGAAGACTTACATAAACTGATGATGAGTGAAGTGAGCAGAACCAGGAGAATATTGTACACAATAACAGCCACAGTTTGTGATGATTGATTTTGATAAACCTAAAATAATCTCAAAGGACTCATGATGGATCTGAATGCAGATCAAAGCATACTATTTGCTGTCTTTTGTTTTGTTTTGTTCTATTTTGTTTTTCCTTTCTCACAGTTCATTTGTTCTAATTCTTCTATGCAACATGTCTGATGTGAAAATATGGTTAATAAGAATGTATCTGTAGAGCTTAGATTGGATTGAACACTGTCTTGGGGAGGTAGGAGGGAAGGAAGGGGGAGAAAATTGAAAACTTAGGGAAGTGAATGTTTAAAACGAAAAATAAGTAAATTTAAGAAAAAGAATGTTTTAAAGTCCTATATTTTATTGAGTGCCCATTTTTCTCTCTGAAGTATTATACTCAGTTTTGCTGGGTAAGTGATTCTTGGTTTTAATCATAGCTCCTCTGACCTCTGGAATATCATATTCAGAACCCTTTGATCCCTTAACGTAGAAGCTGCTAGGTCGTGTGTTATCCTGATTGTGTTTCCATAATACTTGAATTGTTTCTTTCTGGCTGCTTGCAATATTTTCTCCTTGACCTGGAGACTCTGGATTTTGGCTACAATGTTCCTAGGAATTTTCCTTTTGAGATCTCTTTGTAGGAGGTAATTGGGGGATTCTTTCGATTTCTATTTTGCCCTCTGGTTCTAGACTATCAGGGCAGTTTTTCTTAATAATTTCTTGACCGTTGATGTCCAGGCTCTTTTTTTATGGCTTTGAGGTAGTCCAGTACTTTTAAAATTATCTCTCCTGGATACATTTTCCAGGTCAGTTGTTTTCCCAATGAGATGGTTTTGTTTTATAATTTCTTGATTCCATAAAGTACTTAGCTTCCATTTGCTCCATTCTTATTTTTAAGGAATTATTTTTTTCAGTGAACTTTTGTATCTCCTTTTCCATTTGGCTAATTTTGCTTTTTAAAGTATTCTTTTCTTCATTTGCTTTTTGAACCTCTTTTGCCATTTGGGTTAGTTTATTTTTTAAGGTGTTATTTTCTTTAGCATTGTTTTGGATCTCTTTTAGTAAACTATTAACTCGTTTTTCATGATTTTTTTGCATCACTCTTATTTCTCTTCCCAATTTTTCTTCTACTTCTATTACTTGATTTCCAAAATCCTTTTTGAGCTCTTCCATGACCTATCACCAATTCATATTTTTCTTGGATGGTTTAGATGTAGGACATTTGACTTTGTTGTCTTCTTCTGGTTGTATGTTTTGATCTTCCTTGTCACCAAAGTAATATAGTCTGATTTATTTTCCCTTGGTTTGCTCATTTCCCCAGCCAATTACTTGACTTTTTAGCTCTTTATTAAGGTAGGACTCTGTTTCCAGTGTGGAGGGTGAACTGTCTCAAGCTTCAGGAGTGCAGCAGTTTTCAGAGATAGTTCCAGGGATCTATACATTTTCAGTACTTCCAAAATGGTATGATTAAAGGAGAGGTATTTACTCCTCTCCTGGCCTGTGCTCTGGTCTATGAGTGACCACAAGAACTCTTTTCTGCCTTGGAACCATGAGGTGGATTCCCTCTTTGTTGCCACCACAGGATCCACCATACCAGTGCTCCTCCCTGCTGCAGGACCATACCTAGGAATGTGACCCAGATCCACACACAGGTAGAGCAAAAGAATCCTACCTCTGTACCAGCAAAGAGATCCCTGCAATCCCCTTCTGATAAGCTGCTAGATCCCCCCACTGTCTGTGGACTGAGAGCTCCAGAAGCAGCCAGTGCCTCAGGTTTGTTAGTGCCCAGAGTTGGTCTGTGCTATTCGTTCAGACTGGTGCAATAGATCTTTCCTTTTGATCTTCCTGGTTGTCTTGGGCTGGAAATTTATTTCATTCTGTCATTTTGTGGGTTCTGCTGCTCTAGAATTTGTTTAGAGTCATTTGTTACAGGTATTTGGAGGGGTTTGGGGGAGAGCTCATGCAAGTCCTTGCTTTTGCTCTGCTGTCTTGGCTCCACCCCATCACTTAAAGGTTTGTAAAGCAAAGCATTCTATATATTTTAACTCATTTCATCATCACAAAAACTATTTGAGGAAGATGCTATTATTATTCACATATTATAAATAAGTAAACTTAAGAAGCAGAGAAATTAAGTGACTTACCCAGGGTCACACAGTAAGTGATGAAGACAGGATTCAAATTCAGGTCTTCTGACTCCAAGTGCTACATTTTTATCTACTGTGACACCTAGCAGCCAGTGACACATAGAACTGCAGTATAAAGATATCATTTTGATAGTTGAGTAGAACATAGAGTAGAACAGGGAAACACTTGAGATAGGGAGACCAACCAGAAGACTATTGCAATAGCCCAGATATAGGATGGTGATCATTTGCACCAGGGTGGTGGCGGTATCAGAGAAAAGAAGATGTATACAAGAGGTATCGTGAAGTTAGGATTGACAGGCTTGTTAGCAAGGAGCTCAGCTCCCTACTGGTTCACTGGATCCAGGCACATTGAAGAAGATAGTGGAGACATCCTGAGTGGTTAATATCACTTTATTCTCAGTGGTGGCAGCTTAAGACAGAGGGTAGGGATGTGCATGCATCTGCCCCTACAGCATCCCCAGCGTTCTGTGTTCCTCATTCTGCACTCACTGGCCAGTGTTCATTTGATTTATAGAGAAGTACGCAAAGAACACATCGTGCCAAGCACAATAAGCTCATAAGTTTACATTAATTTTGGTTATATCACGTGTCAGTGTAGAGCAGTCACTGTGTGGTATTTATGGGTTAGACTCAAATGTTTATATTATCTATGGTTCTATACAATGCCTAGGTAGTGAGCTTTGGGCAGTCGAAGGATCTTGGTCCTCTTGGCTGTAATAAGAATGTCAGGAAGAGGAAATTATTTTGGGGGGAAGATAATAAGGTACAGAGAAAGATGAGAAGGGGACCCAGAACTCCGGAAACACTCAAAGTTAGTTATTTCTTTTGAGACTGTAATGTTCTGTGGCTCACAGTCATACAGTAGCACTTGGTATTAAAAAGACTGATCTCTTCAGAGAGAAACCTGGGATTATTAGAAGTACTTTTCAGTTTCCCTTAAGTCATGGTTTGGACACTAGGTATTGTGTGTGTGTGTGTGTGTGTGTGTGTGTGTGTGTGTGTGTGTGTGTGTGTGTGTGTGTGTGTGTGAGAGAGAGAGAGACAGACAGACAGACAGACAGACAGACAGAGACAGAAAGAGAGAGAGAGCATGAGAAGATGATTTCTGAGGCCATATAGTACAGTTCATACCTGAAAGCAATACCTATTCTAACACAACCAACAAATGATCCTTAATTCTCTACTTGCAACTCTAATGAGGGAGAACCCAACTTACTTCATGAGGCAGCACATTGCACTTTTGGATTCTTTCAATTCATAAGAAGTTTTTTTTTTCCCTGACAGAAATTTGCCACTGTGTAACTTGAAACCATTGTTCCTGGTTTTACTGTTAGAAGCCAGTCAATCAGACATTTATTAAGTGCCTACTATATGCCCGACGGTGTGCTGGATTCAGAAGGCGGCAGAAGACAGTCCCTAACTTCAGTGAGCTCTCAGACTTGGGGGAAATAACAAGCAAACAAATATCTACTACAACTAAGCTACAAGGAAAAGTAGGAAATAATTAAAAGACAGAAGACACTAGAATTAAGAGGGATTTGGAAAGGTGTCCCCTCTAGAAGATAAATTTTTTGTTGGAATTTAATGGAAGTGAAGAGGCAGAGAGCATTCCAGAAATGGGAGACAACAGGAGAAAATGCCCAGAGCCAAGAGATGGATTGTCTTGAACAGCAAGGAGGTCAGCGTCATTGAATTAGAGTATGTGGCAAAGAGTAAGGTATAAGAAGACTGGAAAGGTAAAAGGGGACAAGGTTACGAAGGGTTTTGAATGCCAAATATAGGATTTTGTATTTGATCATGGAAGTGATAGGGAGCTGCAGGAGTTTTTTGAATTAGGGGAAGGGATATGACATGGTCAGGACTGTGCTTTAGGAAAATAACTTTCATGGCTGAATAAGTAACTTGAGACAGGTAGACTTAATAGCAGGTTATTTAAAATAGTCCAGGCATGAAGTGATGAGGGCCTGTATGAGGGTGGTGGCAAAGAGGAGAGAAGAGGGTATATATGAGAGATGTAGGTGAAATCTGTAGGTCTTGGCAACAGATTGGATATGGGAAGTGAAAGATAGTGAGGAGTTGAGGATGGTACTTAGGTTGCAAACCTGTGGGGCTGGGAGGGTGGTGTTGCCTTATGTAGTAAGAGGGCCAGAGAAAAAGGTTAATACTCTTCCATATGGCAGCTTTTCATGTACTTGAAGTTAACTATCATGTTCAGTGTAATTTCCCCAGTTTTTTCAGCCTATCCTCATAGGTCATAAAGGCCCTTTGCCATCTTGTTTATTTTCCAGTAATGTCCTTCCTAAACTTTTGCATGCAGAATTGAATACAGTGTTCCAGATATGGGCTTACCAGGTAGAGCCAACGAGGATTATTATCTCTTTACTTGTGGGAAATATATCTCTTAATCCTGCCCAAGATTGCACTAGCTTTTTTTGCCTGCAACAGTCACATTGCTGACTCATATTGAGCCTGAACTTCACAAACTTTCCAAATCTTTTCTAGAATCTCTGACTCTTTTTCTCTGTCTTATACTTGTAAAGCAGATTCTTTGCACCAAATGTAAACCATGTTAGTTTTAATTTTTGGTTAAATACAACCTAGTGCTCTAATCTTTGACCTTTTGGAATCAAGACTGTTGAGTCATCTGTAAATTTGATGATAATTCTGTTTATGTCTTTATTTAAGTGTAATGCCTATGAGAGTTGCCCTGGAGGGAAGAACTGGTGAGCCAGCCGTAACGCCAGTGAGATACCCATAGCAGGGTATGTATGTGTGTATGTATGTATGTATATTTTGCAAATCTACCCTGGAAATACATATGCATGTATGACACATGCATATGTATTTCCAGGGTAGATTTACAAAATATAATAACCTTTCTTCCTTAAAGGCAAAACCAAAATATTTATTTGGAACATCACTATTAGGATACCAGGAAGTAAGATTTAGCAAGGTACTTATCACCAATACAAGGAGTACTGACATCTCAAGCATTCTTTCTGTCAGATCTGCCACAAACAAGTTCCCCTAGACAAGTTCCAACCTCAGCTTTGCCTCTCTCACTCTCTACTCTATTTTAGTTATTCCTTTGGGCAAGCTCCTCCCACAATGGGCTCCATGTTACTCAGGCTCTGTCACAGCTGTGAGCTGGGCCAGAGCTCAAAGCAGGTCGTATGTGCCCATTAATGGGTGGGGAAGATATTCCTATTCCATTGACATTACACCAGCTTCTGCCTAGGTTTTGTCTGACCCCTCCTCACCCCATCCTCTTTGGAGATTTATTCAAGCACACCTTCTTTTAACAATTAACACGCTTTTAGCTTGGGGATAATCTATAATGGTCCTCAAGTTATTACCAACCCTTTCCTCCCCAGTCTCTGTTACTTCATGGAGTTTATTCAGTCACAATAGCTTAGAGCCCCCACTTAGGAAAATTGTCAACGTTATTACATTCAGTGCCTAGAAATTGTCATTCTTGTATTTGAAGTTGTGGTCAAAAAGTCCACATTCCTTTTTCAGACACTGTCTTCTTTGTCAACTCTTCACTTCTTAAGTCAAATTTTCCTTTCTGTGTTATTCCTTGCCTTAAATTGGCACCAATTAAGAAAACTCTGCCCTTATAAATTTCAGTTTCTTGATTAAGATTTCATAATCGTTGGCAATACTTTCTGTGTTCTTTTTGGGATTATCATTCTTATTCCATGTAAATCACAGAAAGTAGGTAGGAGTCATTTTTTGAACTCTTAGGATGTTCTTTACCATGTCTTGGATATTTACCCAGGGAAGACAATAGACCTCTATTGTGGTTGACTGGGTCCAGGTTGACAAATATCTACCTCATACCCTCAAGCAGGGAGTCACCAAGCAACAGTATTTTTTATATCTTCCTCTGATTCTTTCTGAATGATCGCTAACAATTTCCAGGAGCTTTTGTGGTTCTGGCTTATCTTTCCTTTGAAAACAAGTAGTTGCTTCCTTTGCTGATTATCCATCCTCATTTTTCTTTAGGAAGAGACTCAGATTTGTTTTTTTAGCTCAAAGTGTACAATAGTCTTTTTTTTTTTTTTGCACATTTTCCTAGTCTTCATCTTCTTGACAAAGGTCATCAGTTTTCCACTTCAGATCCTTGTCTTTTCCAGTATTGATATTCTTTTTTTTT